>CAUYSK010005931.1:0-21461 GCA_963575035.1 Avahi laniger | reverse complement strand
CTCAGCTTCAGGCAATTACTGTGGTTCACTTTTCTAATCCTCTCATCTCTGCCAAAGACAAAGCCTGTGAACTGGCCAGCTGCCCATCTGAGGGGCTGGAGCCACCTGGGAGTTTTAACAAAAGACTTAACATGCCTCAGGGATGGAGGCCAGAATGTAGTTCCCAAAAAGAGTGGGGGAAGTTTTAAGGAGACAGAAAATCTCTTTGTCATTTTTTTCAGGCCATTCCCTCTGTTACAAACCCACCTATAACCTGTAATGTCTCACTTTGCAATGTCCTGCGTTTTGGGCCAAACCAATGTACATCTTCCATATATTGATTTATGACTCTACATGCAACTCCTGTCTCCCTGAAATGTGTAAAACCAAACTGTAAGCCAACCACGACAAGACCACTTGCTCAAAGCTTCTTGGACATGGCTCTCCGGGCCATGGTCACACATATTTTAAATTATTTTGCAGAGTTTGGGTTCTTTACTATTGACATAAACAATGTTGGATTCAGCAAGAAGAAGGCTGGGCTGAACCTGTTTCTACTATGGCATCGTGGGAAAAGCACTTCATGGTTTTAGTGTCAGTTCAATTCTTAGCTCTGCCCCTTACGGTAGGTGAACTTTTAACGTGTGATTTAATTTATTTGCGGTTCAGTTTCCGATCTGTAAGTTTATTTATTCGACAAATATTTATTAAGCACATACCGTCTTTCTAGCTTTTGGGGACACAGTGGGGAAGAGGACAGTCTCTGCCTTATGGAACTTATATTCCAATGCATCAGGGTTGGAGGGGTGCAGGCAGGAGAAGGGGGGCAGACTATACACAAGCATTATAAGTTTAGCTAACGACACAAACAATAGGGAAAATAAAATAGGGCAAACAGCTTTTTTATAGACTTGTTCTATGGGTGACATAAGATAATGGTGTAAAGGGCCTGACTCACAGGAGTGTGGGTGGCACGGGTGGCTTTCTTCCTTTGCTCTGAGACACTGGAGCTAGAGGGAGTGACAGTTCTCAGGCCAGGCCCCGCCAGGGGCAGCCACTCCTTGTGGGAGGAGCTTCCGCATTAGTGGGCACAGGCCACCCTGCCTGTGGTCCGCACACACCCAAGGGAAGCAAGCTCTGAGCCCTGACACACACGTGAATTTGGGCCCTTTCCTACCCTGCTCCACGTTCTGCAAGGCAGCTCTTTCCACCCCAAACATGAACCCAGGTGGAGCACGTGGGGCCTCATGCTCTGTCTCATTTGGAGGGTAGAGGCGGAAAGAATCAGGGAGGAGGAAATCCATGCCTTAGAACAAATAGGGCAAATCAGAATCGGCAGTGGGGGGGAGAGGCATGTTTAATAATGGACTATAATTTCTCTCTGGACAACTAAAGAATGCCTATGGTTTGGGCTGCACTAAAATTTCTTGCCTGGTGGAAATACCTAACAGGAAGACCCTGTGTTTTCTCTTCTTAGGGGCTGTGAGATTGTTTGTTTCTTACAAGGGGTTGTGAGTTAAGAGACCTGAGTAAGATTATGGGGTGCCTCTTAGATACTTTTTACTTCTAGTTCTGAGGATCCAAACCCTCTTCATCACTGAGGTGTTCTCAGATTGGTCACAGAAGCAGAGGTGATTTTGGGTGTCCTGGAAGCCTCTGTTTTCCGTCTCTGCTCCCCCCACCCCCAACACGCCCAAAGGCACACTTAGGACTTTGAACATCCTGTCCCTCTCCAATGTCTGAAACTCTTTTGTAGGAGACTTGAGAATACCTCCCGTAATTCATGGGATTTTAAGTAAATGGGGTTGCCTTTTCCTCCTGAGCTGTCTGTGGTCTCAGCTCTAAGGACTCTTTCCTTGGAGCAGGTTTCGATGGAGAGAACAAGGCCACAGCACAAGGGTCAGTTGATGGGAGGATGAAAAAGAAAGACAATGACACACTTTGCATCGTTGGTGTAGGGAAAGGGCATGGGATTTGCTGCAGACAGGCCCAAGGTTGAATTCTAGCGACTCCATTCAGACTTTGGGCAAATTCCTTAATCTTTCTTTGTCATCCATGAAATGAAAATACTACTACTACTAATCTACTAATACCAAAGTTTTACAAAGTTTAGTAGAAGAATGAATAATTCCTGGTCTGAAGTATCTGCTAAGTACTTATTATTTAGCATGTTGCTTAGCATCTCTTTCTTACCAGTTAGTTCCCTTTCTGTTGATCAATTTCCTCTCTGTTCAGGTGAGAAGTGTCCTCTGTTATCTGGGCTTAACCTTTTGGGGAAGAGAGACGTAAGATATAACTGAAGTTTGGGGCATAATAAATCACATGCTACCTTTCCTATGGGTGTTGCATGTTAGAAGGAAGTATCCCAGGGAGGAGACCATGCTTAATACACAAGCTGGAATTTTCAGGCTTCTATGGCAAAATTCATTTCTAGTCATGGTGGGCTGGGCAGCTTTTTGGTGTTGGTCCAAACCCATCTCAAAATCACTGATTCGGTTCTCATCCCTGGATCCTAGGAAGTGGATATTTGCACCATCTTTGCAATTGCCATGCTTATGGGGGTGGCCTCTCTATTCGAGGAGGCAGGTGAGCAGAACTCTTTCTGGCCCTTAGCAGTGTTCTGTTAGTTTCTGCCCACTGTCATCTGGTGGTGGTGATGGTGGTGGTGGGGTAGTGTGTGTGTGTGTATTTGTCGTCGTTTATTATTCTAGTGGTAGGAATGAGTAGTTGTGGGCCATGGTGAGGTGGTTGGGCAGAGGAAGGCAGGGAAGGCTCTAGAATGGAAACATCTGGGCTGTCCTTGAACCGAGAACGGGAGTCTAGCGGGCTGGAAGGACATTTCAGGACATTTTGGGTGGAAGGCAGTGCATGAACAAAGACACTTGCCAGAAAAGCAACCCGTGGTGTGGAGGGGAGTGCTGGGATCTCTGAGGAGCTGCTGGCTTCTGGCCCTGGGTCCTTGTCCCCACCCCGTCCATTTGCAGGCCTTCAAAACCACTGAGCAGGAAGCAATTCATCGCCTTGAAGGACAAACTCAATGCCCTTCCTTTTCTCTAATGCTGTGTGTTTTAGGTGTCAGGTCCGACAGGCATGGCCACACTGTCTGTCCACACACGCCTTTTTCAGAGGCAAACGTAACCTCTGTGGTCCTGGGTGGCTAACCTCCGTGATTGTTTTGCCCATGTGCTATAAATGACTATCTCTACCACTTGACTAATTATGTGATTACAGCACCCAGTGACAAGGAGAAAATTAAAAATCCATGCTGCATTTTCTATAACACCATTGCTCTATGCAAAAGAGGGCAAATACAATTTAGCGGAGCTGCAGTGAACAAGAGCTGTTTCCTTTCTCTCATTTCAGCCCCTCCCGTGTCCTCCCCTGGGGAGAAGCTGTGTTAGCAGTTGACTAAAGCCGGGAAGAGAGCAGGTGTGGAAGGAAACATAAATTACCATTATCCCTGACGGTTCTGGACAGTGCCACCCATGGAGCAGGAGCTCAGCCAGACATTTCCTCCTAATTTCTGTAAGGGCCAGTAAGTTGTGAGTTTGGTTAAGTACATTAGTGTAGGACACGGTTTCATGAATCTTTGATTCTTTATGTTGACCCGCCATGGTGTGCCTCTTCTGAAAAATCCAAGATACGGAGAGAGGAAGCACTGATAACAAGGAACGAGTTTAGTTCTTGGAGCCAAGACACCTGATTTTGCCTCCTAACTCGGCCACTCACCTGGTGTCTGCTGTAGGGCCATTATATATCTCTCTAAGGTTTAGTTTTCTCACGTACAAGATGGGGATTTTAAAGCACTGTCTTCCCCGCCCTCTCCCCAAAACACACACACATTTAACATCTGTGAAGTCAGGCTGCCCTTATAAGGAATGATGTTTTAGCATGTGTCAAACTGTAATTGATCTCACTTTTTCTTTTATAGTGTTCCATTAAATAATACTGGATCTTAGAATTGACATTTTAGACTTGATAAAATAAGGCTCCGTGAAGGCTTGTTGTAAGGACTTAAAGAGGAAACATGCAATCTAGGTGCCTGTCACACCCCCAGGGATATGAATTCTAATTCATGGCTCACTTGCGCCACTTAGACAAGTCATTCAACATCGATCCCTTCGTCTAGAAAATGAAATAATCTCCCAAATTTCCATAGGAATTATCGTAAGGCAATCCAGGACTGAGGAATGAAACAGGCTTAGATGTCAATCGTATCTGCATGCTCTCTACCCTCTTCAAAAAAGATTTGTGGATGCAAAGATTTGTAGGGAGTACAAAGCCCTGGTCACAGATGGGATTTATGGGTAGAAGTGGTAATATGTTGTTGTAGTCTCTTTGTGTTGCTGTATAAAAATACCACAGACTGGGGAATTTATAAACAATAGAAATTGATTTTTCACAGTTTCAGAGGCTGGGAAGTCCAAGATGAAGGCCCTGGCAGGTTTGGTGCCTGCTGAGAACCTCGTCTCTCTGATTCCAAGAGGACACCTTGTTGCTGTGTCCTCGTAGGGTGGGAGGGATGGAAAAAGGCTAACCCATTCCGTCAAGCCCTTTTATAAGGGTCCTAATCCCATCCGTGAGGACTCCATCCTCGTGATTTAAAGCCCACGTCTCTGAATACTATCCCACTGGTGATTAAGTTTCAACATGTGAATTTTGGAGTACACATTCAGACCACAACACATGGACACAGTAATAATAGGATACGGTGGAGCAGGATGCATGCGGTAGTTGAGGTATAAAAAAACATTGCTTGCTAATAGAAGGAGAGATAGTTTCAGCAAACAGGTTCAGGAAATACAACCTTGGTTTTAAGTCTTAAATTATGTCTAGAGTTTAAAAAATTCGGTAATAAAGGATGTGAACAATGAAACTCATTAGAAAAGAGTAGGTTCTGCTTGAGAGCTGACACATTATCTAGTTTGACTCTATAGTGTTTGGGGGCTGGACGTGTTTGAAGGGGTTAGTGTTTGGGGGTGAAGAAAGGGAGATGACGGGAGCTGTGGAAATGGCACTGCCTGTTTGCTCAAGCCGAGAACACTGGAGTCATCTCTGACGCTGTTCATTCTTCTTTTTCCTCTGCCTCCCTCATAGGATCCAAGGGGACATTCTGTCCAGCCTGCGTCCCCCACCTGCCATGACTCAGTCACCTCTGCCCATCTCCCTGCTCCCACGCTGGGCCAGGCCACCACCACGTGTCACTTGAACTCTGCAAGAGCTTCCAACTGAGCTCCCTGTTTTTTCTCTTTCCCCAGTTCAATCCCTTCTTCTCCGAGTAGCCAAACTGACCCATTTAGGCTGAATATCACATAAGTTTGCTTCCTTGCTTGAAACCTGCTAATAGTTTCTTATCAGACATAGAATAAAAATCCACGAGCCTATAAGGCCCACCTGGTCCAGGCCCACCTGGCCACTCTCCAACCATCTCACACCGTTCTCCTCTTTGTCCCTGGTGCTCTGCCCACCCTGATCTTCGTATGTTTCCATCGGGCCCTTTGTGTGCCATACTTACCCGTCGCCTAGAGGGTCACATGGCTTGCCCGTTGTTGATCAGGTTTCAGTTTAGACACACCACTTGCTCAGATTCCCTGCCTAACCACTCACTCTAACTAGCCTTCCTGTCATTCTCTGTCACTGCTTTATTTTCTTCATAGCACTTATCACCACTTGACATTTTTATTTGCTGGCTTCATTTGTCTCCCTTCTACTTTTCTAAGAAGTTAGGAATCTCAACTGTCTTATTTTTCCCAGTATCTCCCATACCTCGGACAATGCCCAACACTTAATAGATATTTAGTGAATAAATAAGCAGGACTGGAGCAGCATTTTTTTTTTTTTGAAACAGAGTCTCAGTCTGCTACCCAGGCTAGAGTGCGGTGGTGTCATCATAGCTCACTGCAACCTCAAACTCCTGGGCTTAAGTGATCCTCCTGCCTCAGCCTCCTGAGTAGCTGGGACTACAGGTGCACACCACGATGCCTGGCTAATTTTTTTTCTATTTTTAGTAGAGACAGGATCTGGATCTTTCTCAGGCTGGTCTCGAAAACTCCTGACCTCAAGTGATCCTCCCGTCTCAGCTGCCAAGAGTGCTAGGATTACAGGCATGAGCCACCACACCCCTCAGGGGCAGTAGGTTGAGGCTAGATTTTGGAGATCTTGGTGCCATGCTAAGAACTCTGGATTTCACTTGATAATCAAGGGGAGAAGAATTATAAATCTTTGAGCAGGGGGTTAATGCAATTAGAACTAAATTTTAGGAGTAGTAACCCAACGGCGACAAGGAAGATGAGTTAGAAAAGGAAGAGACTTGGATTGAGAGACCAATTAGGAAACCAAACCTCATGTACTAGACTACTTGACTCTTTCTAAGATATTTGATGATTTTCTGGCTTCCTGCTTTGAACTTGTGCCTAAGAAAGAGTATTTGGGTGTTCCTCTAATACCTTGGACCCTTGGACATAAAATCATTGAGTATTTATCACTCTCAAATGTCCTTATATGTTTGCTTATTGGTCCTTTCCTCCTGTCCTAATATCCTGGGTGATGTGTTCATTAAGGATGGGACCACGTCTTGTTTATCTCTTGATCTGAGAGTCTGACATTGCGTAAGGCTTTCAGCAAGCACTTACTATATGCTTGTGGAATAAATAGATGTGGGAAGTAAATACTCCTAAGCATTTTCAGAAGGCTATTATCCCGAGCCATTTCAAGTTGGTACATAGGCAAAAAAGTCTTTTTGTTGTGGAAACTGAGAAATGGAACATTTAATGAGCTGGGAGGCTGAGGCAGAGGTAAAAGATGATGAAGGAAAAGATGGTGATCCTTTATTTTGGTCTCTTCTCCAGACTTTGATCTATTATTATAAGAGTTTTTCAGGTCCTAAATGCAGAAGAGACATTGAGATCATTTCTAGGAGTCCTGAGAACATATCTGTGGCCATAATTCTGTGTGTTTTATTTTGGGGAATGAGAAATCTTGCTTTCATTTCATTTGTTGTTGCTAAGCTCTGAAGATTGCCAATTAGCCCTTGCCCTCCCTGGATGTCTTGGTAAATTTTTAAAATTTGTGGTCCTTGAAAAAACAATACAAACAACCCTATTATTTTTCTGCACTTTTGTATCTTTATTATAGCACTTATTATAGCCTGTTTTATGGTACAGTTATTTGTTGGTGTGGCTTTCTTCTCTGCTAGATTGGGAACTCTTTAAGGCAGAGACCGTGCTCATTCATCTCTTAGCATGGTACCGGGTACACAGAAGGACCTTAATTGATGTAGGTCGTATTGAATTTGTTGTAATTGTACATTAAGACACAGAGAAGGGACTGTTTAGCTTTTTCTCAGTCCCCTTAGAAACTAGATGTTGATACCATATTTTCCATCTTTCTTTTTGAGTTGAAAACATTTGTACATTGCCTTCAAGTAATTCACAAGGATCATATTCATCTGTATCAACTTCTCTGTCTATGTTTGTGTCTGTTTTTGTGTCTATCATCTGTCTATCCATCCATCCATCCATCAATCCATCCATCCATCCAAGTCCAAGAATACAGTTGTCTCTGCTGAAATAGGCTGCTCTTCAGGACCTGGGTTGTATCCATGGGATGAAGATTGCTCCTTTAACGATCTTCATTGGTGTCTTTCTGAGACTTTTGCACCATTTTGCAGCTTCACATATAGGGGAAGGAAGCGTTTTCTGAATCATTGTCAATGAGGACTTCTGTGGAGTTTTCCTATGAGGGGACTAATTTAGGGTAGAGAGTAGAATTGTTAGTTAGGTAGATAGTTCTTTTTGGGACAAGGATTCCTTGCTTTGGTGCTGTTTTGAGCAATTGCTCCACTAGGAAGAAGGATAAGGGCGGCCACTCCATTTTGGTGCTGCCCCACTCTTAATCCTATTCCTGGCCACTGCTATACCTGGGGAAGCATTGAATGTTTTATCAATCTAAGAATTCCCTAGCCCAGGCATAATAAGGTTTAGAAAGTGACCTACAGTAACCTAAGGTAATTAATATGCCATTAGCTTGAATCTGCATTATGGTTCACCACCCCCAGGTGGGCTTTCTTAGAGGGAGCTCACATGTCTATCTATTTATCTATCTATCTATCTACACATATACACAGATGGAATTTTGAGGACACCTGTTGATCATTTGGTAACATCCCACGCCTCCCAAGAGCCCTCCTCCAGATTTGGCTAATAAAAGAAAATAATCTGAGAAGTCAGAGAGAAAGAGAGGGAGGGAGAGAGAGTGGGTCAGTCTGTTTGCCTTTCTCTCTCACATCCCCTCTCTTCTCTCTCCCCCGCGTCTCCCTCCACTCACAGAGACAGACCCATTTTATTCTGCAAGGAAGAGTTGCTCCTGTGACACTTCTTCCTGCCTGGGGTTATTCTGTAGCATCGGCCCTGCTGGTAATTTTTCCAAGCAAGGAGTCAGAGGACCAGGATAATAGTCTGGACTTGACGCTTTGGTGTGTCTTGTCATTCTTTGGCCAAGAGAGTATGCCAAGAACCCAGGGCAGAATCCCACCCTGACAGAATCAGACCTTAACGTGATTCTTCCTGGACATGTGGTTACCTGCAGAAGCTATCTGAGCTATCTGTGGCCTTGGGCTGACCTTGAGTTGTACAGATATATTTAGCTTTTGCATTGGCACTCAGAACCTCCAGGAGTTGTTGGTTCTGAATCTTGGGAGTGCCTGGGAAATCCCTAACAAGCAAACCATCACTAGCAAACCCGCCAAAGGTCTGATCATCTAGATTTTAGAGTTTGGTCAAGTGGTCCCTTTTCCGTTCCCCTTAACTCGAGAGGAAAGCAGAATACTGGGAAGGGGACAGCCACCTTCCACATGGCAGCTTGGCAGGGCCTATGGAAATGTAGGCAGATGCTGGTGGCAGAAGCTTCTCTTGGCTGCCTGACTGTGGTCACCCTGAAAATCAGGATTCAGACAGTTCCTCCGGGTGGACATCCAGGTTACTTCATTCCATGTGCTCAAGGTTTTTTTTTTTGAATTTGATTTTAAAGGTATGTTTCACAGAGCTAATTAAAAAATCATAGTGTTGATGTTATGGATGGAAGTGAAAGCAGGAAATGCATCAGAGTGATGCCAGGAGTCAGATGCCGTACTCAAAAGATGCACAAAAGTGGGCCCAGCGGGTAACAGCAACCCGTGTGAGTCAGTCCCAAGCCAGGGATCTTCAAACAGCAGTGTGGCAGGGAGATTTCAAACAGCGGCCCATTGACTAGGTGTTGGTCATTGGTATCCAGAGAAATCCACGGCAATGGACATAATTGGCCACAGCACAGGGCGTTATACAAAATGGTACCTTTAAGACTTAATGTTATTAGGTATTATTTATTATTATTATTTTTATTTATTTATTTATTTTGAGACAGAGTCTCCCTCTGTCACCGGGCTACAGTGCAGTGGTGTCATCATAGCTCACAGCAACCTCAAAGTCCTGGGTTCAAACGATCCTCCTGTCTCAGCCTCCCGAGTAGCTGGGACTACCGGAGCATGCCACCATGCCCGGCTAATTTTTTCTATTTTTAGTAGAGATGGGGTCTTGCTCTTGCTCAGGCTGGTCTCAAACTCCTGACCTCCAGCGATCCTCCCACCTCGGCCTCCTAGAGTGCTAGGATTACAGGCATGAGCCACCACACCCAGCCATTAACACGATTTTGATCCTCTTAAGATAAATCACTGCAAGAGATTTTTAAGTAAATGGCCATGTCATGATGAAGAACATGATTACTGTCAAATGAATCAAATTGATTCTAGACATGAGATTTCGTCAATCTGGAATGAGTAGGCACAACATCTACAAGCCATGGTAGGGTATGATTTCTTGGTATGGTTTCTGGGTCGTTTTCTAATGTAGATCACTTGAGGAAAGGACATGAGTCATGAAGCTCCCTACTACAGAGGTGAAAACTATCAATTTATTCCTATATATATTGTCAAAGGGAGCGTCCCCAGAGGTGACCTAGAGTACATTATCAATAGCTCTTTCTCGTCTGGCTGGGATAATGCAGATACAGTTCTGCGTAGAGGCAGAAGAATGTAGAGGCAGAGAATGACTCCACCACGGGAGTCTACAACCTGGAAGAAGTCAGAGACTCCCCCAGGGCAGAATGAAGGGCAGGAAGATGGTTACAGTACGGTGGTTGTGGGTTTAGGTGGGGGACAGCCTGGGTGTGAGTCCTGGTGCTCACTGGTGACTGTTACTGCAGGACCTGGGCAATACTTACCATCTTTGTGCCTTGGGTTCCCTACCTGTCAAGTGGGGATAATAAAATATCTACCTCATAGGCTTCCTCTGGGGAAATATAGCGTTAAGTATTATTATAAAGCAGCTGTGCACAAACTACCACCTGTGGGCCAAATCCAGTCTGTCACCTGTTTTAGTCAATAAAGTTTTATTGGAACACAGCCACACGCATTCACTTCACTTGGTCTGTGTCTGCTTTCATGTCCCCACGGCAGAGCTGAGTAGTTGTGATGGATGCCATACATCCCACGAAGCTTAAAATATTGATTCTCTGGCCCTTTATGGAAGAAAGTTTTCTGAACCCTGTTAGAGGCTTCCAGAGGCGAACATGAAAACTAGGAGGAACAAGGCTGCTATGCAAACGAGAAAGGGAATTTGCAGGGTCTTATGGGGTCAGCAGGTGAGAAGACTTGGGGGTGCATGTGGGGTGGTGGGGTTTGACTCACATCCCCCAAATTTTTCATAAACTCACATTGTATTAAGAACGCAGCATGGGCATGTTTTTCCCACTGAGGCATGAATGTCGTCCACAGAGTGACGTTCCTCCAGCCACACAGCTGTCCGCCAGCACACCCAGTCTTCACCCGCTGCCAGGCAGATACGTCAGCTGCCCTGAGGCCTTCTTTTTTGTCTTCAAGCTTTCCACCACTCCTTCCCTGATCATGGAATGCAGTTGTGCATTGGGGTCTTCCCAATCAGGATGGTAGGGAAGGCGACGCTAGAGCCGGAGAGATAGGACTGTAATTTTGTTTAATGTGCTTGAACTAAAGTGTTTCCATGAAACCCCTCAGGCCAAAGGTAGTCTGCAGTCTCATAAAAAATTTGTACTTTCTGATTGATCTTGGATTTGGGCTAACTCAGGGTTGTGATCAGAAGATGTTTTGAATCTGAAGTCTCAGGAGGCAGGACAGGTCTTTGTGGCATAATTGGAAGAATTCCTATAAACCCGCTTGAACTGAAACGTCCCTGTTGCCTGTAAGGGGCTGAAGCCTGAGGATTGATGCCAAACTTGTCTCGAGTAACATCCTGAAGAGCCCTTAGAAAGGAGGCCTGTGTTCTGATGGCATTTATGATACACCGTTACCTGGGAGAACTGTCTCCTCGACCAGCAAACGCATTTGAAATAACAGGACACAGTCGAGCCATAGAGATCATCCAAGGCCCTCCTCTTCATGGTGCAGAAATAGAGGTCTGGAAATTAGATGACACCTATCCAAAGTTGTATAATCAGTCACACACCAATGTTTTGATTAAAGAAAGAGAGATGGAAGGTACGGTTCAGTGGGACCCCCAGAACTCTCGGTGACTGGAAAGTTTTGGTAAATTTGTGAGTGTTTTTCTGCATTTCCAGAAGCCACATTGAATCTATGTCTATATTTATCCATGTGAATGTCAAATAGGTTAACGAAAATGTCAGGTTTTATTCTTGTTCGAAATGTATTAACGTAGTATATTAACACTGGTTATTTCTTAAAACTAGAAAGCTCTGATCGGCAGATTTTATATACATATGTAAAATTATATATAATCTGACATTAGAGGTTATTATTGTATAAATATTCTATACACATTATGTAGTATACTTGTAACTAAATTGAAGAACTGATTCAATTCATAATGCTGTAGGTTTGGTAGAGAAAACTTTTCAAAGTATCACGTCCGTAAGAGGATGGCTAATAAAAGGGATTTCTGGTGGAGAAATTACTAGGAACCACTGATCTAATCCAGGGATCAACAAACTACAGCTGGCGGGCCAAGTAAATAAAGTTTTATTAGCACACAGACACTCTTGCTGCATTGTCTGTGGCTGTCTTCCGTAAGTGGAGTTGAGAAGTTGCGACAGACCACAGAGCCCTCGAAGGCTACCATGTTGTTAACTCTCTGGCCCATTGCAGAAATGGGCCATGTTCTGATGCAGTCTAGCCCCTCATTTCGCTGATGAGGAAACTATGCTGGGAGGTAGAATGACCTTGTCCCAGGTCACACGGCTGGACCTGGAAGAGTCAGAACCGAAACCACCTCCATAGCTTCCCTCTTTGTGTCTTCATGGCCCCGCACCGCATTGTACCGTACACACCCTCCGTCCAAGGCTCAGCTTTTCCAACTCTCACCCATTTATATAGCAAGAGAAAACAGGTCCAACAGGGAGTAAGTTTCTGAAAAGGGCAAGAGAGAGAAAGTCTGGAACATGGAAGTCATTTGGGGGCCACAAGGAGGTCACAGTGGGGGCATCTGGGCAGAGTCTGCAGTAAGAGGGAGTTCATTGTGAGAAGTGGCCAATTTTCTCCACGTGGTATTTTTATTTTTTCCTGAAGTAAGCTCAGGCACCTGTCGTGGAAGCAGCCTTTACCCGGCATTTACTACACACCAGGCTCTGGCTGTGTCTTTGCAACTATAGGTCATCAATCCTTAGAACAAAAATATGGGACAGGGGAGTGTTTTTACTCCTATTTTAAAGATGGTAAGACCAAGGCGCAGAGATGTTAAGTAACATGTTCACAGTCACAAAGCTGGAATGTGCTAAAACCGGGATTTGAACCCGTGTGGGAAAATTTCTAGAGCTAGCCTCATCTAAATCGCTCTTTATATACGATCTTCCTGTTTTTTTTCTGACACTGGACCTGTCCTTGAGGGGAGGAGCATTTTTCTTCTTTTTCTTTTTGGAAGAAAGCAGAATTTCAATTTATGTTAACCATAATTTCATTCCCTGGGACTCTGTACAGAGAACCTTCCCGTGTCTTCTAACAGGCTGAGACTGCTAGTTCTCTGGACTCTGCAGAAGGAAGAAGCACCACTAACGACATTAGTGACAATTACCTCCTAATTTAAAGGCCCTTCTTTATATAGTTTATCCTGAGAGACCAGGATGCTCAGAGACATAGAAAGAATAACATTAGGTTCTGGGGAGGGAAGTTCTATACTGAATCCAAATTATACCTTGATAATAATAAACAAATGGGCTTGGAATGGAAATTATTTTTAAAATAAGAATTTAGGATTCTAAAAAAACTGTAAATCATTATAGATTCACAAGCAGTTGCAAAAAAAAAAAAAAGAAAAAGAAAAGAAAAACAAAAACATACAGAGAAGACTCATTTTTACCTAATGGTAACATCTTGCATAGCTATAGTACAAGTCAAAACCAGAAGTTGACATAGATATAATTCTCAGAGATTATTCAAATGTCACTACTTTACATGCACTCATTTGTGTGTCTGTCACATAGCAGATTTGTGTAACCAGCACCAGCACGATCAAGACATGGAATTGTTCCCTTATCACAGGGCTCCCTTATGCTACTCCTACATGGCCAGACCCAAAGAGATGGGGGGGACCTATGGCCTTCTAGGTCCTTAAGTGTGGGCTTTTGACTAAATCCAAATTTTACAGAATAAATATTTTCATTAAAAGGGGTGCAGCAGAGAAAGATGAAGCTTTTGTTGCCTCTTTTAGTCCTTAAAAAAGAACAATCTTGAAATCAGAAGGCCGCAAGAGTGTATCAATAGCTCATTCCTTTTTAGTGCTGTGTAATATTCCATGGGGTGGATCTACCACTCTTTGTTTAACCATTCACTTGTTAAAAGATATTTTCGTTATTTCCAGTTTCTGGCTATTACAAATAAAGCTTTTATAAACATTTATGTACAAAATTTGTGTGTGTGTGTGTGGCCCTAAGTTTTCACTTCCCTGGGATAAATTTCCAGGTACAATGTTGTGTCATATAGTAGGTACATATATAATTGTATAAGAAACTACCAAACTGTTCTCCAGACTGGCTTTACCATTTTACGTTCCCATTAGAAACAGATGAGTGATGTTTCTCTGCATCTTTGCCAGCATTGTGTTTTCCCTATTTCTTACTTTAGCCATTTTAATAGGTATGTAGCAATAGATTGTTGTGGTTTTAATTTGCATTTCCCTAATGGCTACTGATGTTGAATGTGTTTTCATGCGCTCATTTGCCATCTGTAGATTCTCTTCAGTGAAATGTCTCTTCATGCATTTTACCCATTTTATAATTGGATTTTTTTTAATTGTTGAGTTTCGAGAGTTCTTGATATATTTTCAATAAGAGGCCCTTGTTGAATCATTTGCAAATATTTTCTCCCACTCTGCAGCTTGTTTTGTCATCCTTTTCACAGTTTTTTTTTCCCCCAGAGTAAATGCTTTTTATCTTAATGAGGTTCAATTTATCAATTTTTCCTTTTATGGATTGTGCTTTTGGTATCAGATGAAATGATCTTTTGAAAGAGGGTAGAAGTCAGCTACGATTAGTGGTATGAAAAGAGCTTGTGGGTCAAACACAAAACACTAAAAGCCCAGGTGGCTCTTTCATTCTCCCTGCAAAGAGGGTGGTCTCATGCCTCGTTTTAGCATCAAGCCATCAGGGGAGTGCGAATCGAGTCCTTGATATGCCATTAGTGTCCGGGAAAGGAGACAGAGGCGGGATGTCAGTCATGTGGGCACAGAATGAAACCCTTAAGAGCCAAAAGCTATCTCTGAGAATTAATGGACTGGTCTCCTTCAACCTATTCAAATAATCCAGCTCATTTCATGTGAGATAAATTATAGGACCTTGTCACCTTGGCTCCCAGAGGAGGACGCTTCTGTGATTGATGGCATTCACCCCCTGGGAGCTTGAGGTGGGGGCGGGGGAGCCTGTCTGGCTGACAGATGACCTGTGACCCTGCTGGTTGACTTTGCTGCAAGGAACAGGGGTGGGGAGGGATTCAAGTGAAGCCACTGACCACAGGACAGGCCTGGAGCACGCCACGGCCGAGGGGCAGTCTTAATAACCACGGTCAGGTTCAACCCCAGATCACTGCTCAGCATTCCCAGGGACCTGCAATACTCAAGCAAAGAACCTGGGCTTAGCTTTGCTATGCGTAGCCTTTGTTATGGGTGGTGGTTGTGTGGCTTGGCGCTGTTGTGTATGTGTTGAGGCCATGGAGTGGTGGGGTAGGTTATATTGCAAGGGAGAAGAGTATTCGGGGTGTAAGAGAGAAGTAATGGCACTTCCCAGAAATGGAGTCTAGGGCACGATCTTGTGGTCAGAAGGGATTGCTCGAGGAAGCATGTGCATCTGGTCCTTTGAACTACGGAGATTAACAGGAATTAACCATAAAGCAACAGTTTTTTTTTTAACCTACCGCTCTTTAAGCCTATTTATTCACTGCATCTCATTTTCCAGCCACCTAGAAAAAAATTCAGGCATTTCCCTGAATTTTCTGGTCACTTTTACATATTATAAAATTCAACCATTACTTTAAATTATAGATGCAGCCTAGATTCAGAATAAGTCAATTCTAACCCGCAGTAAAGACTTCTCCTACCTCCTCCGCCCTCGCCAGGTGCCGAGGGAAACCTGCAGCTAAGGAAGGGACTGTGGTCAGCCCCTCCTGTATTTCCTGCTCGACTGGCTGCATTTCTGACCTCCCAGGTTGGAGAGGAGAGGGCAGACGGAGGGACTATGGCAACAGAATGCGGACTATCGCAACAGAATGTTACTTAACAGACACTGTTGGAAGCTGGCTCCAAGCTCTTTAAGCTTGGCAGATGTTAACAAATAGAATCTCTCTCTCTTATGATCTCTGGTTGGGTCTTTGGGGACCTCTCCACCTCTTCATGGCTAGAGGTCTCACACTAGCTGTGCCCCTATTGCAGCCAGAGGCCTCTGTGTTCTGGCTGGCCACTTTTCCCAGAGCCCTTGGGAATTCGGTGACACCTTCAGCTACCATCTTTCCAGTACAGTGGTTGTCGGTGATTTTGTCTCCCAGGGGACATTTGGCAATGTCTGGAGACATTTTGGTTGTCTCAACTGGAAAGTGCAATTGGCATCTAGAAGGTAGAGGCCAGGGATGATGCTAAACATCCTACAACGCACAGGACAGTCCCCAACGACAGAGAATTGTCTACTTCAAAATGTCAGTAGTGCCAAGGTTGAGCAACCCAACTAAACCATGGGAAACTCTCATGAATCTTTTGCTCCAACAAATTCTGGGCTCGCAGGTGGGTGTCATCGTAGCCCGTGTCCTTCAGCTTGGCTGGCAACAGCTAGCCAGCGCAGCTCTTGTCTGTGTTCCCCAAAGTGCAGTTCTCTGGGTGGGTCTGCTGAAATCCTTCTTCCCTGGCTTGGGGGTGAGGCACATTATAAAACTCTCTCCAGAGAGAGCAGGCTCCTTCCTCCACTTTTGTTCCCTCGGTGAGGGTGATGGGCTTAGTTATCTAACTGCTGTAAAATTTACCAGCTATTTGTTGCCAAAGTAATGCTGTGTAACACAAAACCCCAAAACCCTGCAGTATGCAATATAAGGTGTGTATTTATTGCATGTGTTCTTGATTTTGCTGATGGGAGCTTGCTCACATGTCTGGGGGTCAACGGGCCATTTCCTGCTCTAGGATGGACGTGGCTGGGATGATTGTTCTTGTGTCTTTCATCCTCTGGAGGGTTTGCTTGGGTGCGTTCTCACGGCAACGACAGAGGATCAAGAGTATGAGAAAGTCCAGTCGTGCAAGTGTTCTTTAAACCTCTGCTTGCGTCATGCCCGTGGCGTGTTTGCTAATATCCCATTCATACAAAGTCATATGGGCAACTCCAAAAGAGTTACAGTGGTTGGGCACTGCGTGGGAGAGCATATGGACACAAGAAGGGGTGAAAAATTGGGGCTAATGATGCAAGAAATCTATCTCACTTTGAGATTTTCTGCAAGGCATTCACTTAAGAATGCAGTATCTCTTAGCTTCAAGGCTCAGCTGGAACATAAACAGGGAGGTCATCAGATTAGCATATGACACAGACATGTATGTTTACCTAACACATTGTAGTATACATAGTTATACACACGTACAACATGTGTACTGTTTTATTGCCAAAAAAATAAAGCAAATAAACGATTAAATGGATGGGTGGATAAACGGGATGGGGAACAGCTTCAAAGACAGCATCCGAGGAGGCCGAAACCTACCGGGTCACGTGTTAAGTGACACTAGACTAACCTGTTTTCACTCACAGCCCCAAGAATCACAGGCTATACACCCACACCCAATCCCACACCCAAAAATCAGAAGTCTTCAGGGAAACCAAAGGTAGGACCTCTTCTGGAAAAGACAAGAAACTCCTGAGGTACAGAAGTGTTAGTTAGGAGCCTGGCTCTCTTTGAATTCACATAGACACCAAAGCTGAAAAATTTAGTGAGACATGATGAAATGTTTCTCTCTCCTATTTTTCCTTTTCTTTCTTTCACTTTTACGTAATAATAGTGGGCATTTACTGAGAGCTTGCTATGTGGAAAACACTGTCGTAAGTGTTTTATAAGCTTTATTTCTCCCAAAACTCAGAGAGGCATGTACGATTATTATGTTACTACTGAGGAAAATGAGGTGTAGAGAGAAGTTGAATAACTTGTCTAATATCATGAAGCTGGTAATTAGCAAAACAAAAAATAAATTTGATGCAGTCGGAACCTGCTAATGGGGAAAAAAATAAAGTTGAATTCAGGTCTGTCTGGCTTTTAATCACTATACTGCTCTGCCTCCTACCTCAAATTTGGGTTTGCTTTGTTTGAAAGAAAAAATCTGAAGCCAATTTGTTCTTACCTACTTCTCTATATTTTTCGTGGAAGAAACTGGTTGATTCATTTAAAGCACTGAGAAAGTTTTACCCCTTTAAACAAGAGCTCTGCACTCCATGCGTATATCACCCAGAGATGTGTTTTCTTTGCCCCCTTTGGGCCACTTAATTACATTCTCTCTTCTTCAGGAGGAAAGCTGACATGTAATTATTTTCATGATTAACACTCCTGTGCAGCTAATTGTAATTATGCCTTATAATCACAGTTATGATCGTCAATTACTCATTCCTGCCTCATTTGAATGTTTTCCTTTATCCCAGCTTCACAGAGTTGATGGAGCTGCTTCTGCACACACACGCACACAGAGACTCTTTTATTTTTATTTATTTTTAATTAATTAATTAAGTTTCTAAAGACAGAGTCTCGCTCTATTGCTCAAGCTGGAGTGCCGCGGCATCATCATAGCTCACTACAACCTCAAACTCCTGGGCTCAAGCAACGCTCTTGCCTCAGCCTCCCGAGTAGCTGGGATTCCAGGCACGTGCCACGATGTCAGGCTAATTTTTCTATTTTTAGTAGAGACAGGGTCTCGTTCTTGCTCCGGCTGGTCTCCAACTCCTGAGCTCAAGCTATCCTTCCACCTCGGCCTCCCAGAGTGCTGGGATTACAGGCGTGAGCCACCGTGCCTGGCTCCGAGAGACTCTTTAAAAATCATGTTATGGGCATTATTTTGGTCTTATGTTTGTTTCTTCTATTCCATTATGGGATCTGGCTGGCCACTGTTCATGTGGCATTGCCTCTCATTCCTGGCCTGGCTTGCTTTAATTTCCTGTTCACCCTGTTGGTGAAGGGGGTGTCAGGGGGGGCAATTCCTGCCCTAGGGTCATGGAGATGGCTGAACACATGACACCTGAGACGGCACAGATGAGACTGACAGCAGTTTACTGGTGACATGTAATCATAGCCCTGGGGAGGTGACACTGGGCCATGCGGGGCCACACGGTGATTGCACGCAGGAGCAGAGGGAACAACCCAGAGCTGAGGGGGGAGGCTTTGTAGTAGTAAAGGGGTGGTGCCCCTGGCTCCTATGAAAGAAAGTGATTGGCTTGTTTAAATAATCCAGTGGGTTTGCTAGGACCAACACTTGCTAGTCTAGGATAAGTGGGAACTGCGTGCCTGGTTCCCAGGCTAAGGAAGGTTAGCTAGAGGTTGGTTGGTTAGCTAAGGAAGGTTGTTTGGCTAGACGGCCTTATCATGGAGGCATAGTTGGGAGGGGAAATTGTGGTTAGGCCATCAGAGATTTTACCAGATGTCAAAGCAACACATAAGAAAGGGCTTCTTTTAGGCCTATTCCACATTGCCCTCATCTTGAAGTTGGAACAATAATGCTATAAATTGAAGAGTTATAAGTATAGGCCCTGGAGACGAACCACATAGGTTTCAGCTCTGAGTCCATTATTTACTAGCTCTTCGATCATGGGAAAGTGACTTGACATTCCTGTGCCTTGATTTCCCCATACGTAAGTGGGAATAATCCAGCAGCTACTCCACAGGTCGTTGTGAAAATTAATCTTGTTCTACCTTGACTGTAAAGTGCCTTGCTCAGCGCCCAGTCCGCTGTATTGCTCAGAGCGTTTATCTAGTCTTTGTAACAAGGGTGCTCTGGTTTTGATCTTTGATTTCTCTAAGGCTTAGAACTTTCTCTATTTCTTTCGTTTCTGAGATACCGAAAGAAAATGACCTGGCCTACTATGGTTCTAGATTACAGAACTCCAGGGGCCTGATTCTCTACTGTGTCCCCAAAATTTCCAGCACATGGAGTTGAACAACCAGGAGCCCTTGACGTTGCCCCTTTCTGTAGGAACAGCCTGCTGCTTCAGAGATGGTGCTTTGTCTTCTCTGGCTATCAAAGGCTCTAAATCCATTCATCCATTCTATTCTTCAAGTCCCAGGTGGAATCTCCCCACGAAATGTCCCCGCGTCTCCTCGGTAGGACAGGATGCTGTCCTTCTCTAAGTGCCTCTGTTTGTGGTTTGTTCGGATCTTGGACACTTGTACCCATC
Source organism: Avahi laniger (assembly GCA_963575035.1). NCBI lineage: Eukaryota > Metazoa > Chordata > Mammalia > Primates > Indriidae > Avahi > Avahi laniger. The sequence goes on along the minus strand of CAUYSK010005931.1, from coordinate 1,574 downwards.
CTTACAGGGTTTGGTCTTGCTGAGTATGTTTTAATGACTCGAGACCTCATCTGTCCACCTAGTATGTGAGCCTGGCACAGAAGGGCATTTCATGCATTCTTGCTCATCAATATTCCAGAAAGATGTGTGTGATGGTGTCAGTAGGTCCACGCTCTAGAGCCCTGCTGGGTAATGCAGATGGTGTCAGGGAGGGACAGGGCCGTGGCTGCTGACAGGCAAATTCTCCTGGCTCCTCCTTTCTGGCCTGGCGGCTACTGCCCTGCTTGGCTCTTGCCATCTGATGAAAGGAAGCTGACCCAGGGCTTAATTGTAATTTCTGGCCTCAAAGTAGAGAGTCACACACAAAAGGACCCCGATCTTGGAGACTTTAGTGACAAGCTTGCTATGAAATTGTCCTCTGAGAAAGGTGAGAGGCAGAAAAGAAACTAATTATTCATTAGAATGATTTTGAATTGAATGCATCACATGACGGTCATTATCATCCTAAAATTGAACATTGGGGTTCATGCATGCAGCGCACACATGTTGCAGGCTGGGTCTCCAGGAAGCAGGCCTGAGATGGAGACCGGCGTGTGGGAAACTGATTTGGGAGTGTTTGTGGGTTTAATGCCTGTGGGGGATGGGAGGATGCAGGCACTGGATAGAGGGAGAGGATGGGCTGCAATGTTGTCACAACACGGATCTCGGCAATCCCGTGGGAGGCTCTGGAGCTGGGATGGCCTTCCATGCCACAGTGGGAGACGGTCCCAGGCGGCAGGCAGTCGTTGGATGTGTGCTGCCTCTGGGAAGGGACGTAATAACCTTGGACAAAATAAAGTGGCTCTTTTCATCAAGGACAGTTCCTGGAGAGGGACGACGACCGAGGGCTGTCTGCAGGAGACACCCACAGGAACTGTGGACACGAGTCATTCAGTTCTGAACAGGGAGTGGGGCGTGTGGCTCAGCATCCTCTCCAGCACATTTGCGGTCTGCCTTGAACCCATGCCCTTTGTCTCTGAAGTTCGCTTCTCACTTACAGGGGCACACCCTGGTGGCCGCGTTTCACTATGACACCATTCTCCTGACCTTACCCAAATTGGGTGGGTGAGCCGTACTTTCCCAGGACGGGCATTTTATGCTATATGCGTGGAGATGTTAAAGAATCCAGTCTGCAAAGAGACACACACAAGATAACTCACGAGGTTGCAAGGAGATGAAGTGACAGGTCGTCTGGATTACTGAGGACTTAGTATTCCCTGGTCCTCTTGGCTTGAGAGGCTGGACTGTCCTTCCTGACTTTGGGTTCTGTAAAATAGCCCCGGTCCCCTATGTCACACCCATTTTCCTCAAGCTAAAGAGGGCTTCTGTTACTTTCAAAGATAGGAGCACTGATGAAGGCTCAGATGAGGAAATTGAGCTTCAGAGAGGTTGAGGAACTCGTATAAAATCACACAGCAAATGAGTGGCATAACAAGCTTGTTTTTCTTTTTCTGACCGAAAAGTCTTTTTCCCATTATCTAATGTTACAAATTAAAAATTAAGCATAATAAAGCCCAAGTTTTGGGATTATTATATTCATTTACATCTGCTTTTTT
>CAUYSK010005930.1:0-14249 GCA_963575035.1 Avahi laniger | reverse complement strand
GCAGCAGCGTCATCGTAGCTCACAGCAACCTCAAACTCCAAGGTTCAAGTGATCCTCCTGCCTCAGCCTCCCTAGTAGCTGGGACTACTGGCACATGCCACCACACCCAGCTAATTTTTCTCTCTTTTATTTTTATTTTTTTAGAGATAGAGTCTTGCTATATTGCCCAGGCTGGTCTCAAACTCCTGGCCTCAAGCAATCCTCCCAACTCAGCCTCCCACAGTGTTGGGATTACAGAGTGAGCCACTATGCCCGGCAACAATTGTGTTTTAAATTATAAATGTATCCCTTTGTTTCATTTTATTATTGACAAGATATAGGTTATACTTTTATGCTGTGCTGGAAATGGGGAAGAACTGACAAGTATAGAATTTCCCAACCCCCAAATGTAGTATCACGAAAATGACTGAATAGTAAATAAATATTTCACATTAAACCAAAGTACTCAGAGTAAGTGTTTTCATTCCCACCACAGTTGTATCTTTATTACGATGTGCTGTGCTTTAGCACAGCAGTTCTCAGCGTGTGGTCTGAGGGGCTCTGGGAGGCCCTCCCTATCCCAACTTCATATCCGTGCGAGGCCAGATTCCCTTCATATAATGCAACCAAAACACCATACTGCCATAGATTGAATGCGGATATGAGAATCCAGCTGTCTTCTATTAGGCCAGATAGCAAAGAGATTTACAAAACCGTAAGACAATGCTACTCTTCTCAGTGTTTTTTGTTTTGGAAAATACAATTATTTTTCATAAAAATGTGTTATTTAAATTAACATGATATGGGTTTATTCTTTTAAAATGAATTAGTAAAGAAATGTTTTTAAATGTTCTCCATTTTAGTTTCTAGTATGGTAAATATCAAGACATATAACTCACATAAACAAATCTCCTGGGGGCTTTTTGTAATTTTTAAGAGGATAAAAGTGTCCTGAAACCAAAAAGTTAGAAAACTTTATGTTGAGAAATTTCTGCTCCAGCAGAAACACGTGCCACATTTCAAATGTTTTTCATATTAAATGGAAAGAAGTCAACGATGCAGTAAAATGAAGAGTTTTCCTCTGGCCTCAAACATCATCTTACTGTGGACAGCTGATCTAGGCCAGCGGATGTTTCTGGGAATCTAGACCATTGACAGACCCTCGACAACGGAGGCCGCGCACAAAGTGATGAGAGGAGGGGAACTTCTGTCTCTTCAGACGGATCAAGGTGTCGGGAAACCAGTGGAGCGACAGGTGGGGGGAACCCAAAGCAACCGCACAACCAACAAGAATTTCCTTTGGGATATTTGTGGTTCTTAACATTCTTTTCATTTCAATTTAAAAATAATATTGAAATAGCATTAATAATTTTTTCTTTGAGACAGAGTCTTGCTCTGTCACTCAGGCTAGAGTGCAGTGGTGTCATTGTAGCTCACAGCAACCTCAAACTCCTGGGCTCAAGCAGTCCTCCTACTTTGGCCTTCTGAGTAGCTGGGACTATTGGTGTGAGCCACCATGATGGGCTAATTTTGTTTTGTAGAGACGGGGTCTTGCTATGTTGCCCAGACTGGTCTCAAAGTCCTGGGGCTCAAGCCATCTTCCCGCCTCAGCCTTCCAAAGTGCCAAGATTATAGGCTTGACCCACCCTGCCCCAGCCTGACATAATTTTGGTTTTGCTTTTCTTTTTTTTTTTCAGACAGGGTCTCGCTCTGTCACCCTGGCTAGAGTGCAGTGGCATCATCATAACTTACTGTAACCTCCATCTCCTGGGCTTAGGGATCCTCCCGCCTCAGCCTCCCAAGTAGCTGGGATGACAGGCAGGTGCCACCATGCCTGGCTTATTTTTTTATTTTTTTGTAGAGATAAGCTCTTGCTCAGTCTGGTCTTGAACACCCAGCCTCAAGCAATCCTCCTGCCTCCCTTCCCAGAGTGTCAGGATCACAGGCATGAGCCACCACACTTGGCCCTGAGTAGTTGTTTTTTTTTTTTTTTTTTTGAGACAGAGTCTCACTTTGTTGCCCTGGCTAGAGTGAGTGCCGTGGCGTCAGCCTAGCTCACAGCAACCTCAGACTCCTGGGCTCAAGCCATCCTACTGCCTCAGCCTCCCGAGTAGCTGGGACTACAGGCATGCGCCACCATGCCCGGCTAATTTTTTCTATATATTTTTAGCTGTCCAATTAATTTCTTTCTATTTTTAGTAGAGACGGGGGTCTCGTTCTTGCTCAGGCTGGTTTTGAACTCCTGAGCTCAAACAATCCTCCCGCCTCAGCCTCCCAGAGAGCTAGGATTACAGGCGTGAGCCACCGCGCCCGGTCGATACTTCTTCTTTTTTTTATAGTATTCCCTCACATTAAAACCCTAGGTTAAAGAGTAGAAATAGTTTCCTGGAACTATTTGGAATACATACATTCCAAATTGCTAACCAAAGGGATTTTGCTAGTTTTTGCTGACAGTAGCAATGTGTGAATGTATTAGTTTTACCACAACTGTGCCAGCAGTGAGAATTCTAATTATTTTTTAGTTCTAATTTAATTAGGTATAAAATATTGTTTTATAAGTTTGCACTAGTTTAATTGCCAGTGATGTATTTTCTCCACGTTTGTTTAATACTCACATCTGCTTTGTAGAAATTGTCAAAAGTTCTTTGTCCATTTATTTATTTGGGTTCTTATAAATTTGAAGAAGCTCTTTCTATGTTTCTGTGATGCAAATTAAGAGAATACTTTAATAAGACTTTTCGCTTTATTATTATTATTTCTTAGACAGGGTGTTGCTCTCTTGCAGGCTGGAGTGCAGTGGTGTCATCATCACTGCAGCCTCCAATCCCTGGGCTGAAGTGATCCTCCTTCCTTGGCCTCCCAAAGTGCTAGTATTACAGGTATGAGCCACTGTGACCAGCTAATTTTATTATTTTTGAACAAAAATTTTATATAGTTGTGTATCATTTCCTTTGTAATTTCTTCTACTGCCTAGCCTATCTTCTAAAAGTTATCTATAGTTGATTTTTTAAAATTTAACCTTTATATCCATCTAGAGTTTATTTTGGTATGTGGTGTGAGGACAGATATAATATGGAAAATTAATTTTTTTCCATATTGCTATTTAGTGATTCCAAAATAATTTGTTAAATAATCCTTTTTTTATGTTGCTTTATGATGCTTATATTACAATTCACTATATTTTAGAAATAATGCTTATTATCTAGTATTTTTATTAAATGAGATAGATTAATTACTAAAATATAAATGACAAAGATATTTGATGCTCAAATACCAAGTGTTCAGGATATTATAAGAAAGAATAAAATTCTCCTTTACCAATCTCTGCCTCATGCCTGTGCTGTTCAGCTATGTCCAGCCAAGTCTTAATTATCTATAGAAAAATAAAGGGAATAGCATTGGTAATAAAAGGATACAGAGTGTAAAATAAAGTAACATTTTGAACATGTTTCCATCAGTCTTTTTACTAGAACTAATTAGAAGTAAAATTGATTGATGGGAATTTAGCACTCTGCCCAGTCTCAAAGTCCCTGTCAGTATCTAGTAGGCAGCCGAGGAATAGCAAAATGGCAGAAAAAAAAAAAGTTACTAATAAGCATGTACAAAATTGGGGGCAGAGATAATTGATGAGCAAAATAACTAACCTTGTAATAATAAAGAACTGGCTATACTCTCCCCGGGGTTAGCCCCATACTATTTTTTGTTTTTTTTGAGACAGAGTCTCACTCTGTTGCCCCGGCTAGAGTGCTGTGGCATCAGGCTAGCTCACAGCAACCTCAAACTCCTGGGCTCAAGAGATCCTTCTGCCTCAGCCTCCCGAGTAGCTAGGACTACAGGCATGTGCCACCATGCTCGGCTAATTTTTTCTGTATATTTTTAGTTGTCCAGCTAATTTCTTTCTATTTTTAGTAGGGACGGGGTCTCACCCTTGCTCAGGGTGAGCAAGGGTGAGAACTTGAACTCCTGACCTTGAGCGATCCTCCTGCCTTGGCCTTCCAGAGTGTTAGCATTACAGGCGTGAGCCACCACACCCAGCCATAGTCCCATACTTTTTGCTGCTTTTATATCTGTCCCATTGGTACTCTTCCCCAGCATTTATCTTCTCTTTGATTCAACACTATGACTACTATCTTAATTCTAATATCCGCCATGATCCCTAGGACTGAGAAAAAGCCACATGCCCACCCACTTTAAGGTAGAAGTTCTCCTTTGTTTATTCAGATATGGCTATGACAATACTTCCTTTGAGACTGGACAGTATTTGGCAATAAAAAATTTCAGTTACGCATACTATCATACTTGGGCTTCACTATCAACATACTAAAAGGCAGATGAGGGCATTCTTAACATTTAAAAAAATCCAGTGAAATTTCCTCCTAAGTACCAAATGTAGGGACATGTCTGTTACATGTGTTATCGTTTGCTTGACTGCCATGCAGGATTAAAGATTAGCTCCCTGATTCCACAGCTACAAGGAAAACATTACACTTAGTTTCTGGCTAATAAATCTCTTTTATGGCCCACAGCAGCACCAGCCCTCAGTTGGATATCCTGCAATCTGCTGAAGAATGAGGCACCTACTATACCCTTATAAGAATCTTAAGCTGACCAGGCCTGTTTCTTATTTATTTCTAAAATAAGCCTTTCTGAAAGTCACATAATCAATTGGAACACAAATTAAATACTAGTTTGTAGAACAATAAAAAAATTTTAAAAGGCTCCTTTTAACAGACATATGAGATATGTCTAGTGCCTCTGTTTATGAGTCTGAACCTCAGTGGTGCATTTGGATCTTGAGACTTTCAAATTATCACCAAAATAAGTGTAAGACTGGACAAATGAAGATCCTAGAACCCAAATGTAGTTTGTCACATAAGCAGATATTAGTATGTTTTGTGTCTAAGCAGAGAATGGGAACCTTTTAAAAAAATAATAAATTAAGATTGGTTATCTCTGGATTGTGGGATGACAAGCGATTTTTATTTTCTTCTTTGTGCTTATCTTTATTTCCAATTTTAAAAATAATAATACTGTCTAACAGGAATCCCAAACTTTTGTGTGACAAGTAACAACTTTAATTTCCTGGAAACCTTGAAATCACGGAGGGGAAATGTGGGTGGAATGTGCAGGGTGTCGGAGTACGTCTGAAAGAGAGAGATAGACAGACAGATACACACGCACAAAACCAGGGACTGACAAAGAATTTCTACACGGAGCAGGAATGGGTGACGTGACTGACAAATCCTGAAAAGTACCTGGAACTGACAGATTCATCTGTAAATCCCAATACACTTGTGGAAAACGGGTATAGACAGAGGAGTTGGTATTCGGTTTAAGACAACGTATTTCAGAAGTAGGAAAAACAGAATGCATGAGAAAAGCAGTTAATGGTAACTGATGTCTACGGCTGTTGTGCAAAAGCTGTCTACGGTCTTCACTAAAAGAGATGAGCAGACTTTTAGGGGAGGATCCGAGTCCAAAATTCGGTTACAGAATAAATAAAACAGAATTTCACTTTTTTTGGTTTTTTTTTTTTTTCAGAGACAGCGTCTGGTTCTGTTGCCCACGCTGGAGTGCAGTGGTATTATAGCTCACTGCCACCTCCAACTCCTGAGCTTAAGTGATCCTCCTGCTTCAGCCTCCCAAGTAGCTGGGACTACAAGTGTGTACCATGATACTCGACTAATTTATATTTTGCAGAGATGGGGGTATTGCTATGTTGTACAGGCTGATCTCAAACTCCTGGCTGCAAGCAGTCTTCTCTCCTTAGCTTCCCAAAGTGCTGGGATTACAGGCATTAGCTACCTTGCCTGGCCGAATCTCGCTTTTGGTCCACTTTTTTCCTTTCCAGAATTTCTTGATGAGAAAACTCATAAAAACATAATCATTTACATAAGGCTCAAAGATATGTATTAAAAGACTTAAAACAATAAATCTTTTGAATCCAACTGTTCCTCTTCTAGAAATTTATCCTAAGGACTAATCAAATGTGTGTAAATATAAAGTACCAGATAAATGTTCATTGGAGTGTGGTTTATAATCACTAAAATTGTAAACAAATTAAGTGTTGAGCAATAGGATATTGCTTAAATAAATATTGGCACATTCATACAATTTAATATTATGTAGCCATTAAAATGATGCTGAAGAATTATATTTAAGATATGGAAAATGTTCACAATATGAAGTGAAAATGTTACAAAATAGTGTGACTCCATTTTTTTTAAAGTATACACACATAAACAAGAAGGCTAACAATATATACTGAAAACAGTAATGGTGGTTATTCTCAGGGGACTGAGGATCATAGACTGTTAAAAAAAATTTTTTTTGGACTTACCTGTATTTTCCAAATTTTATATATATATTACTTTCGTTATCAGAAAAAAAAGTTCTTTTAAAGAATATAAACAAGGTTATAAAGACCACCAGGGCTTCAAAAGCATACCATTTGAATTGGAATATATGAATATATGAGTTACACAATGAAAAGTTAGTTAAAAATCTACTTTTCAAAAAGCTGTGGGATCTAGAAATAATAATGCGTCTCAAGATTAGTTAGATATTTTGTTATTTCTTCAAAATGTGAGCTTTCTATGTCTTGACTGTTAGAAAATAATTCCTTTTTACTATAACCTAAGGCAGTCTTGCAATCTTTAGGGGCATTCCCACGTGGCCTCTGTCTGGTTTTAAATTAGTCCAGTGGCCACCAGACTTTTTGATTGTATAGATTATTAGTAAAAAAGTTTTAAACATGTACTTACTATATGATTTATTTATAAATTATATATCTGCATAACTATATTAAAATGTCAAATATATCTGAAAATATGTATGAAAATAGAAATTTTAAATGATGAGATACAATAAACAGGAGCTTTAATATTTTCTTCTTAAAACCTCAGGATTATCGTGTACAAACTCTACTTTGGACACCACTGAACTGGACAACCACAAAAGATGGGCTTTGACCAAAAAAGACCCACCAAATGTGAATCTATTCCTTTCAGAAGATCTATAGGAAACTGAAATGGGGTTTTCATCTGGCACTAGTTCTTTAATTTACCCACAAGTCAAAGCTTATCCCGGTTCATGGTGGTGATGGTGGTGGTGACGGTGATGGTGTGTTTACGCAAAGAATATCTTCCAAGTCCATACTCCAGCTTACCTTGCTGCTGCAATTTGTAGTCAGTGGAATATGCCTTCCCAATGATATTCCATACAGGCCTTAAGCATCCAAATAGTCCTTCAAGAAACCCACCGCTGCCACTGCCCGACCTGCTGAACTGAATCTTGATGTCTTCAGTTCCACTCATGTTCTCTCCATCCACAGTGTTGCTGTTCCCCTGAGGCATAGCCATCTCTGATTCATCTTGTTCCCTTAGCTGAAGAACACTGTTCTCAAACTGGTCCCTGGCATCCTCGCTTATGCTTGTCAGCACTGTTGTGGTGATGGGGCTGTTCACGCTCTCGATTAGCTCTGTTTGCACCACCCCCTTCTCCTGCTGGTCCTCGAGGAGCTTGGGTGAAGGGTGGTTCCCCATAGTTGCGAGTTCATCTTGTGGTCCGTTGAAAGCTTTGTTTTCACTCAAGGGTAAGTGTGGAGAAGAGGAGGAGCTCAGGTGCTCCTGAGGGGTGGCCATCGTGCCATGAGTGTGACCAAGGTCCTGAGATGACACTCAGAGTATTATTACAATGGTGTTCTGATGCAAGAGAGGGCTCCAAAACCTGAGAAAAACAGGAGGAAGACATGAGATCTCCTTTTCTTTAGTATCCAAACTACTATCCCTTTCTGTTCATATAATAAAAACATTGAAACAGTGGGGACTGTTTAAACTGTGGTTTATTCCACATGATGGAAATGTGTGCAGCAGTGAAAAATTATGTCATACAAGTGTACTTATTAACATGAGAAAATGTCCATGACTTACTAATACAAAAAAAAAGGTTAGAACAATATATACAACATTAGCTTAAAAAATTATTTAAAAGGATATACAAACATACATATAAGAAAAAAGACTGGAAAGATAAATCCAAAGAATTAACAAAGTTAATTTTAGGTGCTTAGATTTGGGAGAGGTTTGTATTGTTGTGATTTTCAAGGTATTCCAAATCTTCTGTACTAATATTTTTTATCTTTTTAATCAGAAAAAAATTGTTTCCTCTTCCACAAGGGAAATTAAGATGTTCTGATATACATATTTTTATCAGAAACTACATTCTGTGTTATAAGTTGCTACTCATCTTTTCTCTTTTCTAAGGCATCCATTAAATCATGTAGATAAATGTTTTATGTATGTGACAAGACAAATTCCTGAGATGTAAATTATGTTTTTATTGTACTGCACTCAATCTGGGGCAATCCGGTTCTTTTTTTTTTTTGAGACAGAGTCTCACTCTCTTGCCTGGGCTACAGTGCCATGGCATCAGCCTAGCTCACAGCAACCTCAAACTCCTGGGCTCAAGCCATCCTCCTGCCTCAGTCTCCCAGGTAGCTGGGACTACAGGCACGTGTCACCATGCCCGGCTAATTTTTTCTATTTTTAGTTGTTTGGCTAATTTCTTTCTATTTATAGTAGAGACGGGGTCTCACTCTTGCTCAGGCTGGTTTCAAACTCCTGAGCTCAAACGATCCTCCCGCCTCGGCTTCCCAGAGTGCTAAGATTACAGGTGTGAGCCACCGTGCCCGGCCAATCCCAGCTCTCTAAATTTGTTCTTTGCTTCTCATCTGTTCATCGGCACCATTTTCTTGGGGTCACCTGACCTCTACAAATAAGGATTTGTTCTAAATTGGCCAGATCATCCATAGTCAATCTTAAATTTATTTGAAGTATGTTCTTATCACAACTTTACTTTCTTTAGAAATCCCTATACAATAATCCTTCCTTCCTTCACTCTGTATTAAGCATCTAGAATGTGTAGAGGCCAGGTTGTAAAGATGACCTCACTTTGCAGAGAGGGCAAAAGACAGACCAACAAAGATTAACAGTGCAATGCTTATAATGAATCAAGTAAGTGCTCTGAAAGCACAGAGGGAGGGATCGTTTCAAGGAAAGGTGCTCAAAGGTGGTAACTTTTGATCCATTTGAAGGAAGTGTAGGCATTCATCAGGCAAGTAAGAAAGGCACGAGTAAAAGAAGAGGGAGGAGGTATCATAGATGTGGGGAAAAGCATGAATGAGGGCGTGGAGGCTTGAAAGCCTACGGAATAGATGAGAAATCTAAAGTGGCTGGAATGTAGTTATATGTAAGTGCATAGAGAAAGATATGAATGGACAGACAGGGCCTACATTATAAGGAGCTTTGGATGCTAGGCTAAGAGGTTTGCATTTTCTATTGAAGGTGATAGGGAGCCATAGTTTCCTATATTGGGGATTATGGATAAAAATAGACCCTCCCCATTTTATTATTTTCTCATCTTTGTTACTGAGAACCAAATTTTAAGCCTTTTTTTCCCCATTGCCATATCCTATGAATAGCTTGTACTAGTGAACCAAGGAAAATATCCTATCCTCTGAACTCTCGTTCATTTATTCAAATATTTATGGAGCTTCTATTACATGCTATGTAATGTGTTAAGTATTAATGAATGGTACATGGGTTCCTACCCTTTAGGAACTTACAATCTAGAGGGAAAGACCAATAGCTAATAGTCACATGGTTAGAGATGGCACAAAGATATGCATAAGGTACTAAGAGAGCTCAGAAAAATAAACATTAAGTATATCTACAGATGTCAAAGAAGACGTTTTATTTGAGTTAAGTCTTGCAGGGTGAATTAGTGGTCACTAGGAAAGAAAGACTAGGCATTCCTGGTAGCACTGGGGAGCAGCAGCAGATAACTCTTAGAAAAGGCAGGCAAAGGTCAGATTATGGTGGACCTGTATGACAAGTTAAACCTTTTGGATTTTACTCTCAGGACAACAGAGAGCCATTAAGGAATTTTAAAGAAGGGTCAGATTTGTAAGTTAAAATCACATCTATAGAAATAGACGCTGGCTGGAGATCCAGTTAGGAGGTGACGTTCAAGTAAGAAATGATGAGGGCCTGCACCAAGGCAGTAGCAATGGCAATGAAGAGGACGGGGTAAATTTAAGAGGTAGAAGTGGTGATCTAGCAATTGATTAAACATGGAGGTGAGTGAGGGAAAGAGGGGAAGGAAGACTTTTCAAATATTTACTTGGAATAATGAATGGATGGAGAATGTCAATAACTGAGATATGAAATACTAGAAGAAAAGAAGGTTTGGAAGAAGAGAATTGGCTCAATTATGGATACACAGAATTTAAGGCCTACTATGTGTCATGCACTGAACTAGGCTTTTATTTATGTTATCTGATTTTAAAAAGACACTTTGTAGAGAGGGATTTAAAGAAAGGTAAATATGGGGGCTCATTGAGCTCAGGGGCAGAAGTTTTCAAATAATAAAATCAAGTTAAAAATGTATTTATCAAATATATTCTGGGAACTATGCCATGCACTAGGCCAGGTTCTGTGGATATAGAACATTACTTTTACCCTTGTAAAGACAAAGTGCTTTACAATTTACAGAGGCCTGTTTACATAATCAGCAACGTACTGATAAATCAGCTCTCCTCAAAACAACAACAATCTGATTTGTAGTTTTTGCTGATTTCCCTGGTATAAATACTCCCACCATAGCAGATTTCAAGCTAATAGAACTTTAACAACCTGCTTGCAAAGTTTCTAAACATTTGACAATTGGCTCCTACGAGTGGTATATAAGCCAGCTCCAGCACCATAGTCCTTGTATCAGTGCCATTCCCGTTTCACAAGCGAAGTAAGAAACTTTTCTAAGGTAATATATGGAGTAAGTGGTAGAGCAGAAATTAAAATCTACCTCAAGCTCAGATTCCCCCAAATCCTTTGCCTTTTTTTACAACATGATGGAACCATTTTATAACCCCTCACTTTCTTAGAGTGCTTTACAGGTTAAAAAATGCTGTTATTTGTGTTCATTTGATCTAAACATTTGATCCCCTGTGTAAGGAATCCAGAGCATGGAATCATTATTCCTATTTTATATCAGAGTAAATTAAGGCCTAGAGAGAGGTATATGCTAAATGTCACAGAGCCAGGATTAAATACCGGGTTATTTTTCCTAATCCAAAAACTCTCTCCTGTACCATGTGGTCTCTAGAAGACATAATTCTTATCCTTTGAAAGCTCACAAACTACTTAAGGAGTTAATAATTACATTGAGGGAATTACCTCCTGCCCTCATCCCCCATGACAATGAACCACATTCTGTTCTGCAGAGCTGTGGGAGAAGGGGAGCAAGAATGAGGGCAGGGAGACTTAGCAGGGACTGAATGAAAGAGGCAGGACTTGAGATGAACCTCTGAAGGTAAGACGTGTGACAAAGGGAAGGAAGTCAGGGAGGTATAAGAGCATTAGCAGAGGCAGGAAAGCAGGAATGACCAGGGTGTGTGTGAGGGCTGCTGACCCAGAAACAACGGAAGAGTGGCTAATCTAGGGGAGCAGTGTGCAACAAGGGTAACTCCTGCCTCTACGCATGGGCTCTGAAGTCTTATAATGCAGGGCAGGTGACTCTTCCCTCTGAACAAATCAGCGACCACTTTAACTGGATGGGGTTAGGCTAAGAGGGACTTGAATTCTAGGGCATGGAGGAATCTAGATCTTGGGAAGCTGCTTGGGAACATAAGGTTGGGGGAAAAAAAGAAGAAAAGCAAGAGCCCTTTGTTACAGCAATAGCTGTTTGCTGAGTTTGTCCCCATTCCCCCTCCTCCAGCCTCCACCGTTCTTTGTGTGCTCATCTCTAAGCTTTGACATGACTGACTCCCTCATTTTACTTCTTGCTGATCACCTGCCACAACCTTGAGCTGTCTCTTGCCGTTGGCCTCTCGAACCTTGCTCCGTCTGATCTCTTTTAAGACTGTTGACTTCATACTATCTGATCTGGCCACTGTCTCAGCAGTTACTTCAGTTGGCCTAGGCCACTGGGGCTCCTCGTTATCTTATACGGCACAGGGCCTACATTATGCTACTGGCTCACATCAAATTTGAGGATAATGCAAATACCCAAATGTATATGTGAATGGCAGCCAAAGGCCTATTTGTGCACTTTAGTTTTTGAACCAAATTACAGGACTTCATAATTCCTGGTAAATTTCCATTTTGTCAGTTTTTATCCTGAGTTTCTGCCTGATGACATCGTATTGGAATGAACGTATACACAAAAAGTTAGAAAAATATGTTTGTTTTGTAATCTCTTCCCATCCCTAAGAGGTTGAGGGTGAGTGTGAAGTGGACCTGTTCCCACTGGCATGGGAATGAGTCTAATCATAGTCATCACATGCAGTTTGATACTTAAGAGATCAAGGAAAAGCAGGACATTCAAGGAATATGGTTTAACCTACTTGTTTTACATATGAGAATCAGAGCTCAGAGAGAGTGCTGACTTGTTCTATACACCTATTCTTTTTTTGTTTTGATACAGAGTTTTGCTCTGTTGCCCTGGGCTAGAGTGCAGTGGCGTGATTATGGCTCATTGCAACCTCAAACTCCTGGGATTAAGGGATCCTCCTACTTCAGCCTCCAAGTAGCTGGGACTACAGGCACATGCCATGGACACCAGGCTAATTTTTCTATTTTTAGTAGAGTCAGAGTCTCGCTCTTGCTCAGGCTTGTCTTGAACTCCTGAGCTCAAGCAATCCTCCCGTCTCAGCCTCCCAGAGTGCTAGGATTATAGGTGTAAGCCACCGCACCTGGCCTTGACCTGCTCAATATAACATTAACCTGTGGCAGAGCTGGGATGAGTCCTCCTTCCTCATTCTAGCTCCTTCCTCTAGTCTGGTTGTTTGTTTATTCAAGGAGAAACAAATAACTATGATATCATGACCACTGATGACAAAAACAACAATTGCCATTCACGGTGCTATTCTAGATGCACTAAAAGTATTCCCAAGAAAGCCCAAGCACCCACCTATAGGGGTGACCTGCACCTAACAACAGAGCAGTGGGTGAGAGCTGTTGGTGACTCAGCACTTGTCTGAGAGTGGGCAGAGGTGAGGTAAAGCACAAGGTGTGTATAAAGATGTGTAGTCACATAGGTTTCCCTCTTGTGCACCAAGAATATCAAGTCCAAAGTGAACCAACAGAGGCAGGGAAATTGAGAGGCACAAGAACAAAGGGAAAGAAAAATCATCACCATGACTATATTCAAATATGATCAGAGCTAACTCTACATTTAAGAAGAGTGTAGGAGGGTAAAAACGCTAAATTTTACCTGTGTTTGTACGTACACCCACACACTGCCGCTGCACAGTGAAGGAGCTGGGTAAATGGAAACTGAGGGAACACAAGTGACCCCACTATCTCTGGCTGTCTTTTGCCCTCACAGTTCCTCACTCCCTGTCCAAATCTGGCTCAGATACCCTCAGGGAAACTGACTGTTTGGTTCTTTTAATTCATGAGAAATCAAAGCTAGTATTTATTAGAGGGGGATGGAAGGAAATGATACAAGATTTTTAAACATTGAGAGTCAAAGGGAAAAAAATAAGGAACATCGGAGAAGTAAAGGGCAAGGTTGGAGTGTCACCCTTATCAATAGGAAACGCCTTGGAAAGGTCTCTGGGTGAGGCGATGCTGCTACCCTTACAACAGTCCTGGGTCTGCAAGGAACACTAGGCAGTGCTCCCATATCTGCCCCTGAGGCACACTCCCCCTGCCCTGTGAATTTCTTGGCCCTAAGAGGAGGAAGTGGTTTGTGCAAAATTAGTAGGCAAGAGTTGGAGACAGCAGCAGCTGCGCATTTGGCGGAGCACTGCCAATTTCTGGAAATTACCTTGGTTTTGTGCCAAGATCCCAGGATGTGGCACAGAGAGAAAGAAGAATGGAAGAGGCAATGTGGCCAAATGGCCCTCGAATTCTTGGATTTATATTATACAATTTTTTCCCACTAATCAAGGATACCTTTATAATAATCTGATTTCAAATTTTATATCATAAATATGAATAAATCAAAGATTTTTGGATAATTTAGCCCCACAAATAAAGTTTTCAGTGTGACTAAAACTGAGTAAAAGTGTTTTTTTTTTTTTTTGATGGATCACAGTATGACTATATTTACTGTGCCTGAGAGGTAAGGTGAGTGAAAAACCTCAACAGTAGAAAGGTAGGGAAAAGTCTGGAGTCCCCAGTAAAAAACAAGGTCTGTGCTGTATCCATCACAGAATAAGAGGCTCTCAATAGATCATTCCCTTTGTTTCTCCCCTGGGCTTCTTG
>CAUYSK010005929.1:0-83835 GCA_963575035.1 Avahi laniger | reverse complement strand
ACTTATAACTTTGACTCAAGCAGTACAAAAGCAATCCATGTAACCAAAACATTTGTACCACCATAATATTCTGCAATGTAAAAGAAATCCATGAAATAATGTGAAAATTCATAATGTAAAAGCCTGATTACTAAATGGTATGTGCTGTGAAGACAGTGCTCAACGTTTGTGTACAGATGAAGGCAAGACGGGTGGGAAGAGGCAACTTGTTACAGTGGTAGAATTATGAGAAATTGAAGCTTCTTTCACATAAAACTAAGGAAATGTTCAGCATAAATCAGTCTCACCAGTTTAAACCTGGTCTTTCTATTCTCTCCCTTATACTCACCAAATCATTTTACAATCTTTCGGTTAAAGAAAAATACTTCCTTTTGTATGAATGTCTGGAGGTAATATTCATATTCTATAAGAAAATATAATTCAGAGCTCTTAACTTAAAACAAGGTGTAAACACATTCACAGTTTTTAAATGTTACTAACACAATACCTGACATTAAACTAAATTTATGACTCATTGCATTTTCTGAATTTGACATAGTCTAACACCTTTAGACTTAAAGCTTGAACTAGGCACGTAAAATAAGTCAATGGTAAACAATTTTTCACTTCTGTGGTAATTATGCCATCAAAAATCCTCAAACTTATTTTCTAATGAGACTTGATTATATGAAGACATATGGGGCAAAGCACACAGAATGATTTAAAAATACCCATTTTTCCTGTAAGTATTCACAGCCAGGAAGAGCAAAACTTGCTGAGAATGACTTACAAAAAGATTTTCCTTTGTTTTGATTCCAGTGTTTCTTATTTTTCATGGGCTTGGATAAATTCAAATACAGCACTGTTTTGAAAAATTCAGGGTAGAACCTATAATTTAACTACTATTGTTCTGTTGGATTTATTTTATTTTAATCAATTTCATCCAGGTTCTCTTGGTTTCTTTGAAATTGGAGAGGATTGTTTTCTAGACAAATGCTTTGTCTTCATTGGTTGAAGTAAATAAGCAGTTAGAGAAAAAAGGCTATTTCATTGAACTTCAAAAAAAGCTCTTTTAAAAGATTCTGTTGTTGTTGTTCTGCAGCTCTGAATAATGCAGACGGTCACAATACAAAAATCTTCTGTCAGAAATTTTTATCGGTGGCTAACCTCACATACATGCACACCAAAATGCCTTCAGAAACAGAAGCACCAAGTAGTGCTTCCTCAGACAGCCCCAAATACCATAGAAGTTTCACTCAGACATAATGCTACTTGAATGAGAAATTCAGATTCATGGAATACAAATGACTATAGTAACAAGTATTTTCAAATCTGGCCTAATGCCTCAGAAAGTAACAGCAACTCCCAATGGTTCGATAACTCTGGGCCAGTTAACATGAACTGAACGATAAGACAAAATTCTGTTGTGTTCTGGTAACACCGTCCTTCTGAACTAAGACTGTCTTATGCCTTGGATGGGACGAAGCAGTGAGTATCTCACCTTTCCGGGTTTGGACTTTCTCAGGTGGCTGAGATACTTCTTGTAGCTCCTAAATCTCATTACATTTTTCTCCATCCCACACTCCTTGTCCAATAATAAAAACCTGTTCAAAAGTTGAAATTAAGCGTCCTTCCATTTATATCTGAGTTAGATTACCTTTCTAAGGAAAAATTTAAGGTTCTGTTTTTACAGAAAAGTTTCATTTTTTTAGTAGACCTGGGTCTCAAGCCATTCTGTAAATAAGGGAAAGGGGTAATTGTATTATATTAAAATATCTGACCATATCATGAGATCAAAGGGTAAAGACTTATCTTGAGAATTGTCTGGTGAGTCCCTCTACCTGGATAAACTCTTCATGTCTAAATCCCTGTCAACTTTCAGAATGACCCGGGGGTGACCTCACTGTGGGAACTTTAGCCATTTTGCACAGTCCTGAATTCCAGACCACTCCCCTACCCAAACTGTCATTGTGCTTTGGGTTGATAAAGGCTATTAAGTGCTTGGTAGTCTTATATTAATATGCAGATTTATCAAAGAGAAGTAACAGCTTAAGTTCGTACACTTTAGAGCTGTAAGTTTAAAACCCAGTAGAACTCTGTAAGTGATGGCCAAGCAAGGAAAAAAATATCTACTAATAAACCTTCATTGCCTATGCCAGATCTACTCTTTTTAAAATTCTTTCAGAAAGTATCAATTCTTCAAGTTGAGATTTCAACCACCATACCCTCAATATTTTCATCTCTTCTGCCTACACTATGTGTATTTCCTCTCACTCTCCCTTCTCGGAAAATAGAGAACAGGTCCTTAATTCTCTCATAAGCCTAGTAGATCCCATTGCCTTAGACCTAAAAGTATTTTATTCTGGATTAATTTTAAATTGTCTGCATCTCTTCTGAGATGTAGAAATTACACTGGGCCAATATTCTTTTTCTTTAATTTTTAAAAGAGGCAAATAGAACCAGGTCTTTAGAGAAAACCCAGAAGGCTTCATATAATTTTATTATTTGGGTCTAATCATTTTAAATATGTTACCAAGGAATACTTTTAGGATAAAAAAAATAAATTTTAGAACAGAATTTGATATATATTTCTTATTATTGAAAATGGGAAAGAGAATTAGCATTTATTAAATTTCATCTATGTGCCAGGTAGTCACATATATCATCGCATATAATTCTCACAATTATTATTATGGTATTATTCCCATTTGTCATGTAAACAAATAAAGTCTCAAAGAAAAAAAAGACTCACTGAGTTGTAAACACAGGATTCTGACTCCAAACCTCTAGTATACCATAAAGAGATGAACTAATATGTAACACTATCATTGATTTTCTGTTATTTTACTGTGTTATCAAATTTTATGTTTATGCTTAATTCATGCATAAATATTCATTTTAATTTAAAATGAAATTATACTGACATCATGCCAAAATAACTGTTCCAAGAGGTCAATTAATTCAAATCCATTATGAACTAGAAAGGCAAAGCCCTTGTGTGTTGTTTCATAATGGTAACAAAATATTCAATCATTATGTTTCAGCCATTTTAGGAACTTATTTTCCATTGCTGTATATTGTTAATGATTCTGATCAGTTGGTTAACAAGTCTTTTTCTCCTTATATTTTGGTTTTTTCCAAAGAGCCTATTTTGATTTACAGCATAGCTGGACTTTTGCCTAGAAAATTACAAAATCACTGAATATGAACAGTATTCATCCCAACTTTCCAAAGAAAGAGAAACTTCTATCTAACTCCAATCTCATGATTCCAGATATTTTTCCAGCTGTAGGTGTTAGCATCTGCTCTTGTTAAATGTTTGGTGTTGGTTAGTGGGGACTGAAGTGAGGACTAGAGCCAAGATCAGTTTTTACGTGAAATATTATACAATTATGCTACATGTCCAACTCCACACATTACTAGAACTTCATGAAAGAGTGTACATCTTTAAGGTCATCTTCATTACTTTCAAATTCATGTTCTTGAGATTGTACCTGAGATTCTCACCCATACAACCCTTAAAGCAAGCAGCTCACCCCCTCCTCACAGCATAGGAATACGGGGTGCCAATTGCTTTCTCTGCCAACTCTGGAGCAACCTTGAAGCTGAGCTCTTCAACTTTCCTTCTCTGGGAAATGTACTGCAACTTTCATACTGCTTACCACCTCCACTCCCCATTTCACAAACCGTGCTGCTCAGAAAGTGCCAAAGAACAAAATAGCTCCAAATAGCTGCCCCCAGCTCTTACTGTATTCCCCCGTCTCTTGACTCCCCTACGTATCAAATAGGCAATAAAGCAGCTCACAGAAGAGGTACAGTAAATGGAAAAGAGAAAACCAAGGCATGAGGCAGCACTGTGTGCTTCAAGAAGGACCAGGAATAAAGCTTAGAGCACAAGGTTCAAGAGAGAACTGACCTAGGTCAACATAAACATGTGGCCACTTACTGACCCCTTTGCAGTGTCCATAGAATGCTTTCCTAATTTTCATTCTATTTGTCTCAAATGCATGATAGAACTTCAAAGAATAATGATTAAATAATTATTTAGTGCAATCAGTCACCACTTAGAAGTCGATGAGCCACCCGTCTGGGATAAGTGGTAGGCTTACTCTCCATTCATTTCTTTGTTGTTTTTTCTCAAGATCTTTCTTCCGGTAATGTTTTTTAATATCTAGAGCTCTGCTATTTTCTTCCTTCCTGCTAAACAAAATTTATTTTAAAATGAGTATTTTAATACATCTTTTTCAAATATAATAATTTGATCCTTAGTCAAAAGATTTAAGCATAGCAGCCCACTGAATTCTGTGTTTCATATTCTTTTCATTTAAAAGCATGAAGATTAATTTCATTTATAAATGTTTACATTGCTTGAACAGCATTTGCCTAAATATATTAAATAATGTATATACCATAGTTTTTCAAAGAATTTTGAATAAAGAGGCCACAAGTATAGGAAGATAATTATATTTCTCCCAGGCAATAGCTGCATTTTTGTGATCCTATAAGGGTATATACATTACAAGATTTGCATAGTGCCCAGTTTCTTGACTTTTACATAAGTAAAATACTGAATAAAGACCAAAAAACACAGCCATTTCTTCCATTAAATCTCATAGCTTTTAGTCCCCTAAGAAAATATTTTAGCTATTTCACTATTTACCAAATCATATTAAAATGTAAATTTCAGCTAATGTTACAATTCTAGTCAAAACCACCAAAGGAAAACTGTGGACTTCTAATCTTATTTTCTTAAAAATTATGAGCAGAGACAACAGAAAACAAGGGATTTCTGTAAATTAATATGACACCTATATTGTGATGATGTAAAAAATTGTGGTGCTAAGTTTAAATTCCATTGTCATTGACTGATTTGAAACAGGACTTATCAAAGATTGGACTAATAAAAAGAACTTGGCACTTCAAAGAACTAAGCTCGAGATTGGGCCATGATTTTTTTCAAGGATCTTTGGTCAGTTATACTATTTTCTGTACCTTAAATTTACCATCTATGAATGAATATAATATTGACTAAATGAAATATGTCAAACCATTAATTATTCAATGGAAACATAAATCTAAAGTTGGTTCTTAATAAAAAATGATTATAATTTAAATGTGTGTGTAAATAATCATTGAATAATAAAAGCTGAATTCAAGTAGCTTATTCATTCATTTAAAATACTTGGCCAATTTTGAAGGAAAGAAAAAAGCAGCACCCCAGAGTATATTGTTGTTAATGCACAATAGAATTGAGAGTATGTTCAAGCAAAGCCTAGAATTTTGCCAATAAAAAGACAGTGAAAAATCTTGCTACTAATATCTTTACTGCTGTGTTAAAACACCTTAGGTAGTGTTAGCTGGGTTGAATAATTATTGAAAATACAAAGTAGCACATATTATTTATTTCCATTACTCAAATTTAATATTATTCTAATGCTGTTTGCATTATTTGAATAACAAACAGTTGTTGGCCACTATGACTTCAAAGGACTATTCTTTATTCTCCCAAAGTTTGATTTACTCATTCTATTATTTATTCATGAATAGCTCGAGTGCTTCCAAATGTCTTGCCTTTCAGTTTTCCGACAGCAATCTTTATTTCAGAATGCTACTCCGACATTCTGATATATCGTTAAGTTAGAACATGTCGACTACAGTTGGAAGTTGTATTATATGGATAAAATTGCTTATATTTCATCTTTTACCTAAATAGCTTTTAAAGTTTGCTTTTTTTAGCCAAGTTTTTAGCATTTTTAGTTATGTAGTTTAATAGGAATTCCTGGCAATTAGTAATAATTGGCATTTTTAAACCCTTCTTCATATTAACCACTATACTAAGTACTTCACATATTACAAATATACATATCAAAAATCACTTACTGGATTTATATAATTATCTCCTCTCTCCACCCACCTCTCATTTTATAGATAGTGAAACTAAGGTTCAGAAAGTTTAACTAACTTGATCAAATTTATTTGTCAATTTAAGCGGCAAAGCTAGAAATCAAAGTCCATGATGTTTCTTATGTTTGATATTGCCCTGTTGTTATGATTAATCATATTTTTGACAAATATTTTCATGGATTTGGAATAGTTTAAAATTATTTCATTCAAAAGAAGACTGATAGTAATATAGTAAGTGATATGTTTACAAAACTAGTCTTCTTACCGGTAATGTCATTAGTGTTTGTTCAGTTTTCAGCGTAGACATAAAAGAATGCCAGAATATGTGGAAAGAGCATAAAAGTTGAACCCCAAAGACCTAAGTCTCTATGTCTGATCCCAACTTTAATAGGGATCACATTACAGAAGTCAAATTTTACATCCTCAGTGTTATAATCTGTAAAATGAAGATAATGCTATCTAGCTTAGCTACTCTACAATTTGGTTTTTAGGGTCAAACCAGTTGAGGTAATGTGAACGAGTCTCACAAAGTGAAAGAACTTTATAAATTAAAGACCGAATTAGTAAATACTGCAGGTGCTGCATGTGAGATGGGGAAAACCATATTAGCATTATTAATACATGTTTAAGAGAATCTTTTCAAGGGGATATATAAAAATTTAGAAAAAAATAACTGACAGAACGAAAAAATGAGCCTCGCTGTCCTTTCCGTGTTTTATCCAGAATAAAAAACAGAGAATATGCACAGATTTTCTGGATGTTCTGAAAATGTTGATATAGCTCTGAAGCTTTATCAGGATTTGATCCATAGTAATTGTTTAAAGTGTGCCGTTTAGTCTTAACAAGTTATCCAATGAAGCCATGTTTTCACTATGCATAAACAATATTTGAACAAGGCTTTCTCTGCCCCTAATTATACTTTCATTTATTCAGTAAGCATTTGCTGAAGACTTACCATGTACCCAGCCTAATTGATTCTTCTTGGAAGGCAAAGGAAAGGAAGGTAACAGTGTCCCTCTTCGGGTATCCTCCCTCATGTTAAAGAGACAAGTCTCAAAGCTACTAGAAAGCAAGGATTAATATATGATAATACAAAACAAAAGACATGAATAAATGCTGATAAGAAACAAACTAAAGGGCTCATGTGTGGTATTACGTAGGCAGACATTTAGAAGACATCTATCTGGAAACATGTCTGACTTTGGCAAAGAAAAGAAAACAAAGGGAATTTGACATTGTTAGTGGAGATCTGTGAGAACCTAAAAAGCAAGCAAGAGTCATGCAGGGCCTTATGGTCATGTACTTACAGCTGCAGTGCTTAGAAGTACGGACTCTAAAACAGAAGAGGGCTAAGATTTTCAAAGAAAAAAAAACAAAGCAAAGCAAAAGCCACTGTGTAGGAGATTGACAGGCATAAAGAAGCCCCTTCCAAAGGAAGACCAGAAAATAAATCAAGGATCATGGGAGTTGTAGAAAAATAATGATGAAAGTTCAAATCCAAGAGACAGGAAACAAAAAGAAGCAATAATGCTACAAATTGACAACTGGGCAGATAAAATTGGCATGGTGAGAAATATATTGACAGAAACAGAGACAACAACAGTTTGAGAGGAAATTAGTAGGTTTGGTCTGTAGCAGCAGAAATTCATTGGATAATCACGGAAAAACGTCCTGTGGATAGCTAGACAAGCAAAGGGCTTTGTTTTCACTGTTGTCTACCTGTCACTTTGTATAGTAATGAAATTAATGAGCCTGACTCTTCCCTTTCATGCCTGAAAAGACTCAAACACCCTGTTCTTCTCCACTCATGCACAGCAGCCACACCATTCTCCTGTCAGGGCAATCAAATCTCTCCAAGTTGCAGGGAATTCTAAAAATGTGCTCACTTGTTTCTAGAGTATTAAACTGAAAGTACTGGAGGAAAAAAAATCCTTCTAAAAAGCAGATAGTAAGACTAAGTGGCATTTTTGTTGCTTATAACTGTTGGCCTTAAATTGTAAAATAGCAGAGAATATATCTGCCCCTTTAGCTGAGACTCTTATCATAATTTAATCTTAACATCATTAAATTGCTTAGAAAACAAGCAAGTAGATACTTAAATATTGAATTATCCAAAGTTACCAATAAGAGCTATGTTTAATTCTTGGAACAGATATTTTTCTTGGGCATCTTTGCCAAAGATAGAAAACAGGTTAATATTTGGATGCTTTGAATTACTAACTAAATTCAAAGTATTAAAATAAAGCTAAACACAAATTGGGTCACAAACCAAGAGCTGTTTATTTTGAAGACTTATAATATAAAAGTTGAGAAGAAAGCTAGCTTCCACAAGGGGAAAAAAAAAACGGAGATATAATATGTTTTTAGTTTTGAACTTAGAAATCAGAACTTGAGAGAGACATACTGCAAATTTCATAGGATAAATGGATTTCCCTTTAATCACAAAATTGTGTTGTCCATAGCATGATTGAAAATTGTTACAAACTTGCAAAGGCTTAAGAACTGATTAGGCTGTGAATTGCCTTCACCTCTGCCAACTTACCTGGCAACCCTTTATGTTTACCAACACACTTCTCCCTGGAGCCTGCAGACGGCAAGCTCCTGGGCTGACTGTGGAGCTTTATCTAAATCCTCTGGAAGTTGTGCTGGGGTTTATCTCTGCCTGAAGACCCAACATCATTTTCCATGTCAAATTTCAGACATTCCAATATTGTGAAGATATGGGTAACTTCATCTTATCATTTAAAGCAGATTATTATTATAGACATTTTATAAAATTATTTAACTAATGCATGTACAGATAAAATGTCCTTCAGTCAACTAAATTTCATCAGCAAGACCAATCATTGCATTCAGTGACAAACATCAGTAACTTTAACAAGTTATTTATCAGGGACTGTGAATTTTTTTCCATAGCACAGTAACAACAGAAATCAGACTAAGGGATAGAGGTTCTGGTAAAAATTTATCAGTATGTGTGTAGGTTGTGACTTTGCATATATCAAAGCAATATATTTTATGCATTAACAGTTTTTAAGAGTTTATGGGCAAAGATTAGCAGATTTTCCATTCTATTAAATTTTAAGATTTTCTAGAAATAATTCTAAACAAGAGTACATTTCACTTGTAGAATATGGTTGCTGTGACTACATAGTAGAATTAGAATCTAGCAAAAACCTCATTTAATTTGACATTTAACATACAGTGTGGTATTGTTCAGAATTGGTTTCATGTATATTAGTCAAATCTGTCCAGCTGGACTGTAAACCCTTTAATTATTTCAAACTTGTTCAGTTTCTCCAATATGCTGCGCATTAATGTGTGAAATAGACACTCAAATGGATGAGTGAATGAATGAATGAGCCTCTCCCCTACATTGCTATTAACCACAATCTATCTGCCCTAAAAAGCGCCAGGTAGCTGACCCAAATCAATGGCTTGGACCCTTTTTACAGCATATTTGCACAGACACATCTTCCAGTTTCCTTTTTGTCAGGAACACAAATTGAAAAGCAAAATAGAACTATGTGGGAAGAGAATGTGACATGTGTTCTTAAGAACGTAATTCTGAAGGCTATTTGGAGAAGGCAGCATGAGTTTACTATAAAGAAAAGTTTTATCATCCACTATGATAAAAAAATTGAATGCAGATTTTGATGTCTATATCATATTGACAGCTTTGTTTAACAAGATAATCATTGGGTGATAAAGTAGATTAAAAGGAGTCTAAAAACAAAAGGACAGAAGGGAAGGAAAGAGAAAAAAATGAAAGAATCAGGAAGAGAAAGAACTGGAGCCCCCAAATGCATTTTCCCTGGGTAGCAAGCACGGCTTCAGAGCACACCTCAAACCTCCCCTGCTTCGTGAAGCCTTCCCTGAACTCCAGCCCCTTTGCTCTGCCCTTCTATAACCTGCTGCTTATAAAGCCCATCTGCTCCACTGAATGTGTCCTTAACTCTGTATTGCCTATGTCTATCCTTTTTTCCCCTGAGACTGGTCTGTCTTTATTATTTATGATTGAGAGAATATATTTTTTTATTTTCTAAAATGTTAATGATTATGGGTACATAGCAGTTGTATATCTTTATAAGGTACATGTGATGTTTTGATGTAAGCATACAATGTGAATTAATCAAATCAGGGTAATTGGGGTATCCATCACTTCAGGCAGTTATTTTTTGTGTGTGTTAGGAGCATTCCAGTTCCACTCTTTTAATTATTTTAAAGTACCCTAACTTATTGTTGATGATAGTCACTTTGTTGTGCTATCAAATATTGTGCATTCTGTCTATGTAACTACATTTTTACACCCATTAACCATCCCGTTATTATCCTCCACTCCCTACTACCCTTCCCAGTCTCTGGTAACCATCATTCTACTCTCTGTCTCCATGAGATAGATTGTTTTTACTATTTAGCTCCCACGTTGGGGTGAGAACATGCAAGATTTGTCTTTCTGTGCTTGGCTTATTTCACTTAACATAATATTCTCCAGTTCTACTCACGTTGCTGCAGACGGCAGGATTTCATTCTTTTTTGTGGCTATATTCCATTGTGTGTATATAGGTACTACAATTCCTTTATGCATTCACCTGTTGATGGACACTTAGGTTGATTCCAAATCTTGGTTGTTGTGAATAGGGCTGCAATAAACATGGGAGTGCAGATATCTTTTTGATATACTGAATTCTCCTCCTTTGGATATATACCCAGCAGTGGGATTGCTGGGTCATAGGGGAGTTCTAGTTTTAGTTTTTTGAGGAACTTCCATACTGTTCTCCATAGTGGACGTGCTAATTCACATTCCCACCAACGATATATAAGGGTCCCCCTTTCTCCGTATCCTTGCCAGCATTCATTATTGCCTATCTTTTGATAAAAACCATTTTAACAGGGATGAGATGATAGCTCATTGTAGTTTTGATTTGTATTTCTCTGATAACTAATGATGTTCAGCATTTTTTCATATACTTGTTGGCCATTTAGAGAAATTTAGAGAAAATTCTTTAGAGAAATTTCTATTTAGATCCTTTCCTCATTTTTTAATCAGACTATTGGATTTTTTCCTATGAAGTTCTTATAGCTCCTTATATATTCTAGTTATTCCTTATCAGATGGATAGTTTGTATTAATAAATGTTATCTCCCATTTTGTGGGTTGTCTCTTCACTTTGTTGATGGTTTCCTTTGCTGTACAGAAGCTTTTTAGCTTGATGTGCTCCCATTTGTCCAATTTTGCTTTGGTTGCCTGTGCTTTGGAGATATCACTCAAGAAGTCCTTGCCCAGACCACTGTCCTGAAGCGTTTCTCCAGTGTTTTCTTTTAGTAGTTTCATAGTTTCAGTTCTTCAGTCGTTAATCCGTTTTGATTTGATTTTTGCGTATGGCAAGAGATAAGGGTCTAGTTTGATTCTTTCACGTATGAATATCCAGTTTTCCCAGCACAATTGATTCAAGAGACAGAACTTTCCATGCTGTATGTTCTTGGCAATTTTGTCAAAGGTAAGTTCACTATACATGTATGGATTTATTCCTGAGTTCTCTCTTCTGTTCGATTGGCCCATGTATCTATTTTTATGCCAATACTATGCTTTTTTTTTAAAATACAGCTCTATAGTATAATTTGGAGTTAGGTAATGTGTGATTCCTCCAGTTTTGTCCTGGATATAATGTTAAAGTCATGAGAATGGTTGTAGAATGGATAGATAAAAGGGGTGAATAAGAAGATAGCAGAAAATACATGAAGAGCTCATGTGAACATTACAATTGTCCAGTCATCTCTATACAGCCTATGTTACAATTCTCTTGAGCTCTTCTTTGTATCTCTTGAGTTCCTATTGCTGTTGTAATTAATTATAAATTTACTGGCATAAAACAACACATTTCCCAGTTCCGGAGATCAGACATCCAAAATGGGTTTCACTGAGCTAAAATCGAGTTACGGGCAGGGCTGATTCCTTCTTGAAACTAGAGCAGAATCCATTTTCTTGCTTTTTCCAGCTTCTAGAGGCCACTGCATTCCTTGGCTCATGGTTCTTTTTCCCCATCTTCGAAACCAGCAGCTCAGAATCTTCAGATCTCTTTGACTTTGAAACTTCTGCCTGACTCTTCCATTTATAAGGACCCTAGTAATTACATTGGATCTACCCAGATAATCCAGGATAATCTCCCCATCTCGAGATCTTTAATTTAGTCACATTTGCAAAGTCTCTCTTGCTACATAAGGTAACATATTCACAGCTTCCAGGGAATAGACTATGAACACCTTTGAAAGGCCATTATTCTTCCTACCTCAAAGTCTAAGTTAAAACATAAGAAGTTTCAAATTAACTTGCATTTGACTTAATTCTTACACATCAGTTTACCTCTGGGTCAAATAATGTATGTGAGATTGATTCATTAACTAGAAAATGAAAATAACATTTTTAATAGAGAGTTTTTACACTAGTCTATTATTTTCTGCTGAAAAGCCTTTAAGTTAAATGGTAAAATTCTTATTATAAAATTCCATTTAATGATAGTTGGGTAGCAATAACAATAAGCAGATAGTTTTCTGCCAGTAGCAATATTTTGATGAGCTTATTTTTGACTGAAACTATATTTCATATTAAAGAATTCACTCTTGGAAGCATGTTATGGCATTATTTATTTGCTTCACTGGATTTTTTAATATAAAATGTTCTATTAAAGAGGCTTAAAAGCTAGATAAGGTTTTTTCCTCCTGTATACATTTATAAGATACACATTTTTAACCTAAAGATATATTTCAATTTTTCAAACTATTCAATCTAGGAAGTTTTTCCTCTATAAAATTGAAATGATAATGAACAAAACTGCTGTGAAGATTAAATGAGATAATATATGTAAAACCATAGTTCAATTGCTGGGCCATAATAAGTAGATCTTCGATAAACATCTAGCCTAATCCAAAATATATTCCAAGAGATTTGCTAATAGTGAAACATGTTTCTATAAATACTGCAAATGAATAATGTTGGGTATGTTGTTTCTTAATAAATTTTTCAAATTTTAAATGTTTGGTTATTCTATGTAAATTTTTTAACATGAGCAGTCAAGTAACTCTATATACTAAAAATGCCTGTTTCTTTATAATTAACTAATGAGTCAGGTTTTCCTATGGTATACAAAATAATAACATGGAAGGGTTTTTTTTAATTCTATCTTAAGGTGCCAATTGTGAAGAAAATTTTGTTAAATTCATTATATTCAACACAGCATACTCAAAATTAAATTATTCAGAAGATCAACTAAAAACATAGCTAGAAGACAGCAGTGCCTTAAGAAATACAAGTCACAAAATAAAAGTTTTTCAGTGGTTTCAAATTACCTTCAAGTTGCCCTATTTCAAATTTCTTCCTGTAATTCCATGTTCCTATCTCTTTAATTCCTTTTGATTAAATAATGTTCTTTTGCGTTCACTATTTTCTTTTTGTGAACTTGTCAAATCATCTCTGTCTTGTCTTGTATAATTTAAGAGACTTTTATGTAGCTCTCTGAGAGACTATCACACAAGTCCGACTGGGAGAATAATTTACAAGGTTCAAAATGAAGGGTCATTATTAATGCTGTCCGGCCTGCAATGAGTACATAGGCTTTCTCGTTCATGCATGGCAGGATTTTAACTAGATCAAGGGAGGTAGAAGCTTTTAAATGAAGTATTATGAAGGATATCATTGGTTACATAAGCCTACTTTAATTTACATCTTTTAAAAAGTATGTGAATTGTTTAATGAGATCAAAGAACTATAAGAAAACATGTCTTTGGGGGTGGGCTTATCTATAGCTCTCACACAAGTATTTCTTTGCTTGAAAACACAATTTCAGAAATTGTAATTTTATGTCCTTATGTTAACATCTAGATCCAGCCAAAAGCTAGAATAACACACACAGTGAATATTCCACACCAGGAACCTAAATGCAGACAGCAAAGAGAAGAGATTTTCTCAATTTTGAAGAGAGGTTAATTTTTAAGTGTTTTTACTTTGTCAAAGTACTCCGACTTGTGTTCAGCAATTGTTGGTACTAACGATGCTTATGTGGCTAGAAGAAAATAACAGTTTTTTTTTATCATTTCAGTGCCCAATTTCTTTTTTTATTACAACAGACAAGTCTAATTACTTCTGATTAATCTCAATAGCTGTGATTTGTATCATGAATAATTTCTTTCCAGTCTACGTGAAATCCTGAATGTTTCCCTGAGACTTTGTTTTTTATAAGCACATTGTGTAGGGGATGGCAAATATTATGTTAACTTTTAGAGATGGACATTTGTAATAGAAAACTAAATGTTTATTTATATATGCTCTATTATTTTAACAGATCCTGTATATCTAAAGCCTTTCCTCTTATCTAAAAATCATATCTTCCTCCTCTCAATTCCCTTAACATTTTCACTCAACTCTTCTCCATGTCATCTTTTTAAGATATTTATTGGTGTATGTGTTTTATGTCTCCTCACATATCCTGAGCTCTCTGCATTACCCACGATGCCTTGAATATAAAGAAATGATAGCTAACACTGGGGTCTTGCTATGTGTCAGATGCATTTTAAGCTATTAAGAATATTAACTCCTTTAATCTTAAAACGAGATGAAATGGGTACCATTATAAGCATTACTTTATAGAGAAGAAAACAAACTCAGAACAGTTAAGAAGTCTGACCAGAGTCACACAGCCCTCAAGTGACCAAGCCTGAATCCATGCCTGGTTTAAGAGCCACTGAACATGTAACCACCAGCCTGCCTTGGAGACCCTGAGTGGGTGTCTGTCTCCATGACTGACCTTCAGAACACAAAGTACTTCTTCCTAACCTTCACTACTGTTATGATTTTACATTTGCTTTTTTGTTTATGTGATCAATACCTGTCCTTCCTACCATGCCAGAACATGTGAATACAACACTGACATTTCATAAATGAGTAATAGCAGCTAACATTTATGAAGCTTTTGCCAGGTGCCTAGTAGTACATCTTATTATTTAACTTTCATAAGGATTCTATGAGGTACTTACCAATTTGTTTCCACTTTAGGGTTGAGGAAACTAGCAGAGAAAGGTTAGAAGATTTGCCCAAGATCACACAGCAAGTAAATGGATTTAAACTCAAAGATCAAACTCCAGAGCTTGGCTCTGAATAAGAAAGGACGAATGAGTGGAAATCTGGCTTGGAGAGTCGGGAAAAGCACTAGGGAGGAGATGACATTTGACATTTCTGGGAGGGAGACGTGGAAATGAAAGAAACAACATGCTAAGCAGAGGCAATAATGTGAATAAAGTACCGCAGAACAGTGTACCTGCAACGTAATAGGTGCTCAATAAATGCAAATGAAGAAATGAATACCTTTGTAGCCCATGACTTAAGATACTTAGATGTGCAAAACCTCTTATGACTAATGCTTTCTGTGTGTTTTTTTCTTTCAGTGCCACCATGGGCCTTAATTGCCATAGCCATAGTCGCGGTCCTTTTAGTCCTGACCTGCTGCTTTTGTATTTGTAAGAAATGTTTGTTCAAGAAGAAGAACAAGAAGAAGGGAAAGGAAAAGGGAGGGAAGAATGCCATTAACATGAAAGATGTGAAAGACTTAGGGAAGACCATGAAGGATCAGGTAATGTACTCATTCCATATGTCTTCTTAGACTGTTAAAAGTAAATAAGTGGTGTATTATTTTATGCCAGCTTATTATAGAAATAAACAACTTCTGGGTACCTTTCATTGCTAACATGCTTTGTAATCCTCTCAGTCATTACTTAAGACCCAAAGTGTGACGGAGACATTTGGCAGGGTTTTCCAGTCTCCTGTGCATACAGACCAGAAAAGGGCCCCTCCGACGGTCCAACATATGAGAAGATGCCTCAACATTTTGATTAAACACAGTTAAGACTGGCTGAACAGATGTAGAGTCAGAGAAACTGAATAAAGAGTACCTGAGTGTTTTCCTTCTTGAGCAAGGGTCTAATTTTCAATGTTCATAGTCACTACTAAATAACAGCTTTATAGCTGTTCATGAAACTTGATGAAAGCTACCATTCCTGCATACTCACCCAGCTGAACAATTAGTTCTCCAGAATATGAGTTATGTAGGGGAATGGAGAGAAATATGAGCTAATCCTAAAGAACAGGACAGAATTTGAAGGCAAAATTCTTACTTCCTCACTTAAGGACAATTAAAACGATAATGCTGGTTACAGAATCCATCTGGCTGGGTTATCTTCCCAAGCCCAAGGAAGATATTTGGTTGTCCTTTATATAGCTAATTTTGGCTAATTAATTAGAAAATTTGTTTCAAGATAAAATTTAGTATTAATAATAATTATGAAATATCTGTTCATTTTCTGGAGTAATATGCATGTTGAATATTTCTAAAGAACATTTAATTCATATTTTAAAATGTAACTGTAGAGATTTTTCATGAAAATAACATTTTCAATCAAATTTCCATCAAATAATTCATAAGTTCCATTTGTTCCCAAATAATATATACTGGCAGTTTTATAAATTCATCTTATAATATTAATTGTTATTAATTAAACCATTAAATATGTTGATTTCCTTAAGGACAATTTAATCAGGTATTACAATAGGCATTTTAAGTGCATTTGCATAGTTTCCTAGTTAATCACACACTCAGGACACTAACCCTCTTTCCAGCCTCAGTTTTAAACTTTTTCTCAAAGACACTGTAGTATCTATTGACAACAATTTCACAAAAGCTCATTTTATATTGCCTGTACTTCTGCTTGGTTTTGGAGCTATAGAACAGATATAATGCCTGTACTCACTCTCAGAGAGCTTTGGCCTAAGCTCTGAGTAACAAGGGTTCAATTTTTCTGACAGTTTCTAATCACAGTCATAAGTGCCCATGCATAAATGGTTTAACTACAGATGTCTAATAAGGATCTTTCTCTTCAGTTAATTTGTTAAGTAGAAACTAAAATTTTAAATCATGTCTTTATTTCTACATTTTCTATAGCAAGCAGAACTTGATACAGATTTCTCTAAACAATTTATTGGGAGATTAAGCATGGAATTAATCTCCTAGATGGATATGGATTAAATAATATGCATGTTAATTTTAGCTATATTGTGAAAATAATTTAAAAACAGAATATTGTCATTTTCTTAGTTACCATAAAATTCAAATGTAGATTCTCTGTGTTCTAGAATTAACAATTAAAAATACTGAATGATGTGAAATGATAAGTGTAGCATTTCTTCCTAGGATAAGAAATCTATATTTTTATTTGTGGAATTTGTTCTGTATGATGTAAGACTGTAATTGATAGCATAGTGGTAGTGTTTATTACCCCTGTTATGACATGGATAAATGACCAAGATCTCGAATATAAAGAATTGATGGTATAATTTTCCATTGATCACCTATTTTTTTGGATGGGGAGAGACAGAGAAAATGAATCAAATAAAAAAATACAAAGTCCAGCAATAGTTTTTAATAATCCATTGTTGCAGATTATTTAGAATTTCAACCACCCAAAAAATTTTTTAATCATTCTAAGTAGATTATTTTGTCTACATAGAATGCTAGCTAGGTCTTAGTTTTAAATTATGATTAAATGTACAGAAAATTTGGACAAGTAAAAAGACTTCAGTGATAAACATTTATATAACAATATCTTATGCAACTTTCAAAGCAGACCAAAAAGTAGTTTATAATGGGTTCTATCATTCTATGAAGGCTAAAGAAGCAAGATAAAATGTGCAAATTTTAAAAGGATATTATGTCACATAGTGATCATCAGATCATCTAAATTCAAAATAGTGTAAATACAAATTATTCTTAATTATATTTTCAAAATATCTTAAGACTATTAGAGTGAACATGGGAAAGACAAAAGTAGTTTATGCCTCTCTCATTTAAAAACAGATGTGAGAGGCATTTTAGATATGATTTCTTAAGATATACAGGCTCTAGGGCAATCAATAAGTTTTTACCATTTCAATTCATATCAAACTCACAGAAATTCAATTTCAGTGTTCCTAACTACATATCACTATAGTAAGGTTTTATAACAAAGGAAGAATTTTAAAATATTCTGCAATGACTACAAAAACTATCGATAGTTATTTATAGTGTGTAAGATATATATTTAAGGATTCTTTTTATGCCTTAAAACTTGAGAACCTACAGAAGAAAAATATCAACTTGCAAAATCATAGGTCTGGAAAGGTCATTTCTCCATGATTCTCACTAATGTGTCTGGATATTTTAATTTTTATTTCTTCCTTCTATGTCCTCCTTATCTGTGTTGTGTCTCATGACTGTTCTGGACTGTCCCTTGCGGTAGGTTTCCTCTGCTGCTTAGACATCCCTAGTCAATGCTCCGATACATTTAGTGGCCTGGGAGCCGGGGCTCCACAGCTGAGGGTATGCCATTCTGACACACATCAAGAGGCTGAACTAAATTGATTTTTTTTAAAGATGAATTATTCTCATTTTAAACATTGCTGACAGATTAAACATAACAGTATTAGAAAGCTCAAGTTTAAAACTGATGGACATAGAAAGAAAATTCAGTCCCTTGCGGTACCTTTTTAGTGTGCCTTATCAAATCCAAAGCTGGACAATGTAACTGAGAATGAACAAATGCTCCTTCTGATGAGTGTGAACTAAGCACCTTTTGAATGTCAAAGCAAAACATAAGCACGTGCACTAAATCTTTGAAATTTAAAATAGGGTCTGATGTTCCCAACACAGCTTTTTCTACTGCAATTTATCAAACCTCAGAACTGCTGGGTTTAGAAAGTTATTTCATCCAAATTTTGTTCCATGGAGGGAGAAATATTGCTCTTGAGATATTATAGTAGCTACTGATTTAATAGGTCTGAATTTAATGTGATGGTACAGAAAATGTCTTGCTTAAGTTCAGCCTTTGGGACAGGAATAGACTTAATCACTTCAGTGATGAACAGTGGCACTGAGAAATTATCAAAAATTTAGCTTTATTTTATGCAGAATAATTGCAGAGATGGTCCTGCACCTTCCATTCAAGCAAAAACCACTTAGGGAGAAGGAGATTTAATATCTCAGCTTCTTCAAATTGGACTGGCTGATACATGATACATAAATTGTCAGTTCGGAAAGAGATCTTTGAAAAGGTATTTTAACCTATCAATTTTTTTATTATAATGATAGAGTGATGTGTAGATTTTTCAGACAGAACTACATGTTAAAATAATAGTTTGCTATTATTTTTTAAAAATTAAAACCTTACAGAGAGGCAATTACCTAAACTGCAATTTTCTAAGCATATCTTCTGTGACAGTGTTAAAGACTTATACATAGCTAAGGTTTTGAAAGGGCAATGGGATTCCACTGCCTAAAGTTCTCTCAGTAGTCTCGTCACTTTATTAGTTCATGTTCCCTTTAGTGACCCCTTGTCCTCAAATTAAAAGATTAATACAAATTTTTAAATAGTTTTCTGTTGCTTTCTGCCTTTGGCTATCAGTAAACCAACATTTTAATATTCACAGAACAACCAAGCATAAATTAACCTTTCTAAATTAAATGGTGTGTGGCTAACCAAATTTGAAAATGTTTTACATAGATGTATGTAATAATGGTAATTCTCAATTTTCCAAATCTATTGTTAGCTACTGAGAAATTTCAAGAAGCACAAAAGGGGCGGCAGCTCTGACAATAGCTCAACTCTGTTTATATGTTCTTCCCACCTGAATGAGTTCTGTTAATCTGTGATGCATCCAAGTCTCAATTTTTTAGAATCAAATTGAAGTTAACTGGATGTAACCAAATTGGAAAATTTTATAAATTCAGGGACTGAGGGTGCCATTTTGAAGCACCACTGGAGGTCTCTGTGGGAGTGGGTGATTGAACAGAGACTCTTCCTTCTGAGAATGATGAATACAGCAGAGAAAAAAACACGTAGTCTGGAGGGTGGAGATAGCAGGGTGGTGGAGCTATAGTCTGATGACTGTGATGCCTACCTAAAGCCTGGTTATACTTCTTGCATTTAAGTTCCATGAGAATTTTCAGATTCAATTTCAGAGGTGACAACAGTCAAGATTACTTTGTCAGAGATATAAAACCGCCCATCACTGTAATAGTTATGTCTCCCTTGCTTTCAGTGAGATTCTACAGTAACACATACACACACAAAAGGCAATGAAAATGCCATTACCAAAAACTAGGAGACAATATTTGCTACATATAACAACAACAAAAAAGTTGAGGCCACTAAAATACAAAGAGCCTCTACAAATCGATAAGAAAAAGGCCAACAATATAACAGAAAAATTGGCAAAGGATATGTACAGGTAGTCCCCAGAAGAAACAATACAAGTGGTTAATATAAAGATTTTCAATTTTTCAACCTCACTAGGGATCAGGAAAATGTAATTCTTTATTATTTTTAATTTTGAATAACAACTGTGTATTGATTTCTAATTAATTTTTTTAATTATTTAAAGCCATAAGACTACATCCCCAGAAACAAAGCTTCAAATATTTATAACCTTTATAACCTTGGATGTTTTTAGCAAAATTTTTGCCTGCTAGGAAAATACATTATATATTTGATTTTTTAAAAAGAGCATTTGAATGTATCTTATAAGGTAATGAGCTTTCTAGTATTTCAATTTATGTTACACTTAAGTTTTAGGTCATAAAGAATATTCACTTTGTCAGACTGAGTTTCAAGAGTTCAATAGAATTGATTTTGTTCTTTAATGCAACATGAATTTTTATACCAATTTGAGTTTTTGACAAGATTGTAAACATAATTCGTTTTATCTTTTGATATCAAATAGACTCTTAAATCAATTTAATTCAGCCTAGCTTTCTGTGGAGCTGCTATGAAAATAAAATGGTAAACTTAAACTGGAAGTGGGGTAAACTTTTATCTAAACATGGATTTGCTGGTGGCATGTTTTTCCCTCTCTTTCCATAATCATTATAAATGTATATGCAAGACACAGGGAATTAAAATATTCTGAGGATCACTTACTCAACTATCTTTGTCATAAGAAATAAGGCAACAAAAGGCCATGCATTTTATGCAAATTACTCCACTGCATGTAGCAATGTTTTATATGATGCTGAGCATCTCTTTAAACTACATGAATGTGAAACCTGGCCTGGTTAATAGCATGTTTATCACACTTTCTTCAAAAAGAGGCAGTTGTATCAGAGCCAAATATAACACCAAGTGGACATTTTCTTTGCAACAATTATACATTTTTTGCTTGCAATATTCTGAGGGGCTTCTTCCATTGCTTCCATGTTGCTTGCTGATTGGGGGAAAAAATTCCGTGCACAAATGGAATTTAAAAAATATGTAAGCACCAAATGTGAATGTGTGTCAGACAAACAGATTTCCAGCATCTTAGTGCTTGCTTCTAACAGCTTGGAAGTATAACTACAGGCCCAGTTTAATTTGAGTTTCAATGAAAATTCACTTGAGTTCATATACAATCCATTTTTCTACTCATAGGCCCTTAAGGATGATGATGCTGAAACTGGATTGACTGATGGGGAAGAAAAAGAAGAACCCAAAGAAGAGGAGAAATTGGGAAAACTCCAATACTCACTGGATTATGATTTCCAGAATAACCAGGTCTGAGGGGAGAAATGTCTTCTAATTCCATTATGTTTTCTGAAATTACCAAGCAGAAAGTGCAGCAAAATTCTTAACATATTTCATTTGCTGCAAGGAGAAAATGCAATTATCAAAGCTATTGATGAAATAATTTCTAAGTACAGGCAGTCCCCTACTTGCTAATTCAACTTCTGGTAATTAGAATTCACAGTATTCAACAGATTACATCTACTTATGGCACTTTCAGCAGGCGGACAGAATATAAATTAACTAGAAGCACTCAGTCTGCTTCTGAGAGCTCCCAGCCACAACCTTACCCCTCATCCTGAGCTGGAACGATCAAAGATGAAAAATTGACTACGGTCCATAGATTTTAAAGGCAGGGGCGCCTTATATAATATCATGATAC
The DNA here is from genome assembly GCA_963575035.1 of Avahi laniger. Taxonomy (NCBI): domain Eukaryota; kingdom Metazoa; phylum Chordata; class Mammalia; order Primates; family Indriidae; genus Avahi; species Avahi laniger. The sequence continues at coordinate 61,956 of CAUYSK010005929.1, read as the reverse complement.
TAAATGAAACTCTCATTGCTAATGAGATAGCAATGATAGAAAAATAGGAAGACCAGCTTGATTTCTAGTTCCAATGAATACTGCCCAAAAAGTGACAAGGAACAGAAGATAACAAAACAAGCATTCCTGCTTGAATATCTCAAAAAGTCATGAGGTGCCAACTAGATGGATGATAATATTAGCTACCATTTATTGACTGCCCGTTATAGAGATAGCTCAAACATAACTGCTAAAGATCTTTCTACATTCAAAGATCTTCTAGGATCCATGTCATTGATAAGAATGTTTCTTTACCTTCTGAATTGTTTAAAAAAATTAAAAAACTAGGTAAGAATTAGTGGTATTGGCTATGTTAGGGTTCAAGTTCTTAAAAATCTGCAAGACATAGCCCTTCTCCAAGTAGGGGAGTTTTAAATCTCTCCAGTTTGTTTTGATCCATTCATCTTTTTGGCCAAAAAAAGAACAGATAAAGTAAAGGCAATTACTACTAATGCAGAATGTGTTAATGATTTCCTGTTTAATAAGGAATGAACAATAAATGAATGGATCAAACACTAATGTTCATCTTTGATAACTAATAGCCAAAGTGAGTAACTCTGTGAGAGCTCTAAGTATTAACAGTTGCAGAAATTCTGTGATGTATTTAGGCATCAACAGTTCAAATAATGTCTTCACTTTCTGAAGTTTCCAGAGGGTTTCTCATGAAGGACATATATAAATATGCTCTGTTATGTTGACAATAATTTTATGTGATCAGCTTCATTATAGCCCTAGCTAGTTATGTCATAATATATTCTAGAAAGCTGCATATTGGATTATAGGTACAGGTTTATAGGTACAGATTTGTATAGGTCCATAGGTATATCATTTATAGTTAATTAAGTGTGGCATTTGAGGTCATTTCTATCGCTTCTACCAAAATTTGAGCATCGAGACTGGATTGGGAGCAAAATCTCTTATTTCTATATTCTAGGAAAGGTCAAGGTTAACTTATGTTATCTTAACATTTATTTTCCAAAAATTTACCCAACCTTTACATTTGAATCCAGTATTTTTCTCCTAATTTATCCTCCATTCATTTTTTCCGGTGGAAAGCCAGTGGTATCTCATCCTGTTTAGTCATGATTTTGAACTTCTAAATTAGCTTTAATTATTCTTTAGTATTTATAAAATAGTGTCTTTAAGAAACTAAATAGCACTGAATTTTTTACTAGCAAGCAAGCTATCAAGTCTAAAAAGGTATTTCAGTCTGAGAATCCAGAAGATTTTATCAGATGACATTTTTTTAATATTATGCATTGATTTTTCCAAATGTTCTCAGCTAATTCGATTTATAAGATGATTCCTATGAGGCAGGGAAGATAAAGACTGGGGAACTTCATAGATAAAGTTTTAATGAAGATACACATTTGCTTACCAAAACTAAAAGATAATATTGAAACACTCTAATTGAGAAGCTCCCATGGTAGAAAGAAATGTGATATTTATCTCTTAGGTAGAAGTCAGAAAGAGGTTGGAAGAAGAAACTTCATTCTTTGTTAAAAAATATCCAAAAATCTCTAAAACATAATCATCTAGTTTTAAAGAGTTTAAACTATATCTCTAGTGTTTTCCCTGTCCAAAAGAAAATTGGTTACAAAAGGTGAGAAAGAGGAAATAGAATCTTGTTTATGCCATTGCTACATAAAGGCAAATACCAATTTAGCAAACCAAGAGACAGACTGTTTGCTTTACTAATCATGTCTTTATAATCTGATGCCTATTTTAGCTATTCTTTGACCATCTGTCTGTGTTTTGTGTACCTACAATCTAGCACCCTTATTGCTACTGTTGTATGATGTCACAAAAAAGATATTGAAGCATTAAAATGGAAACAGCATAATCATTCAGGGTATTAGTCCTGGTTAAAAAATGAGACAACTAGACAAAATGCATTTAAAAACAGGGTGGGTCAGTTTCACAGAAAATGGGTGTGACTTATTTTTTTTTTTTAAGGTGAATTGCTTTTTCACACTATCAGCTAAAAGTCACAGACACAAATTTTCAGGCTCTGATGTGAAAACCTATGGTGTGGCTGCATTTACTGAATAGTATATACCTTGAATAACAATAAAACTCTATCTTTTTTTCCCATATGGATCTAAACCAGTATGCTGACACAAAATCTCTGATGGAAGAGTATCAATAACAGTCCATGTACACTGATATTTTATTTTCAAAATTATTAATGCCATAATACTCTAATATTCCTAATAAAGCTTAGGAATGTATCAATGAAAAAACAGACTTGAGGAAATGCAGATATTTTTGCTGTATTTGAAAAAAACAGAAGCATAGTTACTTAGCATTTAAAAACCATATCTGTAACCTCCTCTTCCTCTTTACGAAGCTGAAATTACATTTAACTCCATGTCGTACACTTGAACACAGAATTTAATAGATAATCATTCTACTGTAAATTAAAATAAATGTAGCCAGTATGCAAATGAGGGTCAAATATAATAGAAACTGGAAAAGCTTATTTTTTTATTTTCAAAACTTTACCCAATTTCTAAGAAGTTTCTATCTAGCTGGTCTGACTGAGGCTTTGGTAAAGAATAAAAATTTCCTACTTTATAATTACAAACTAGTGATTGTTTAACAATTTATTTCCACTTACAAATCATGCATTGGAAAGAAAAACAATGCACGAGGGCTTTTAGCAACTGGAACGTTATTTGATTGCAACCCTTGTGCAAATATGAATTCCATATTTAATTGTAATCAGCCACCTTTTAAAAGCCTCTTTTGCACTTAAAACGAGGCCTCCCAGAGCCTGCATCTGTCATAATTGGGTTTCTGAAGACTTCATAGCTCACTTCATTTGCCTGCTGTGTTCAAATTCATAAGAGAGTAGAAGTTTATTAAAAGCAAAGAGGAAAGGGGAGAAATCACAATATACAGCCTTGTGAACAAGTTGATCTTTTCCAAAATGCCCACTGATGTCTGTGTGTGCTGTCTGCTGTCATTTATTTCAGCTGCTCGTAGGGATCATCCAGGCTGCTGAACTGCCTGCCTTAGACATGGGGGGCACATCTGATCCTTATGTGAAAGTGTTTCTGCTGCCCGATAAAAAGAAGAAATTTGAGACAAAAGTCCACCGAAAAACCCTTAATCCTGTCTTCAATGAGCAATTTACTTTCAAGGTATTTCTTTATATTTACTTATAACTTTTCCTTTGTTGTTTTAGATAAAAGACCGATCTTATCCTGACACATACATACATAGACATGCACATGAATCCTTGTTCAGGGACTCACAATAATTCTATTCAGAATATCTGAAATTCTTATCTTTGGTCTAGTGAGGATTCTATGATGCATTTCAATGTGGTCAAAGTAGGGTTCAGCTCAGTCATTTCATTATGGAATATGGACTGGAACGTGATGAGGGTGTCATAGTCACATCAGAAAACTGAGGACCCTCTGTAAAATAAAGCCGAAGGAATGAAATCATCATTTGTCTGAGTTTCAAAGTTCCTGAAAATAGGTAAAACCGCAGTGCAATCACAGAATAAAGTAAGCTATGTTCCAGTGCTTAAATGGTACAAATAGATATTACTCTTGTTGCACAATTCCATGTATACAGGGGCAAAATTCTGTGTGTAAGCACTTTACAACCATTCTTCTTAACTTATCAATAAAAAGAATATGAACATATTGTTTTACTGCATTTACGGCCTTTTTCCTTTACTCTAGGCTCTTCCCTGATATTCTTCATCTTGTTGAGACACCTCAGTTAACAAACAATAACGAAGAGAGATTCTGTCCATATAATAACTTGTCCATATAAAAACATGCCCTACAGGCCTCAGGGATCTTGGTAGCCCTTGGCTTGAAGTCATTCATAAAAACAATTCTTTGGTGAATATCTCTAATATGTGAAAAAATTTTAAATGCATTATTTAGAACAATACATTTCTTAAAAATTAAATGCCTAAATGTGCCAGCAGGCTGATTCAAAATCATCCTATCTATCAGCCGGGCTTAGCAATAGCATGTGCCTCATGTTGGCAAACATTCTGTTACGAAATAAATTTATGAAACTCAGGGCATGAGTCATTTTCTCAAACCTTGTTTTCAATTCTGAAAAGTAGCAGTGTCTTTATTCACTCTAAAATTTTTGAGTTTTCAAGACAAAGTCCCTGACGTATTGTCAGTAATTTTATTTAAAATCTACAGTTTTTCTGTACCCAGTTAATTTAGAGTAGCAGTAAAAACATTCTGAAAATACCCAGCTTATTAAGTGCTAATCACTGTGGTTGATATACCACAAAACATAAAAAGAAAAAATATTGCAAATAGTAATCACAATTGTTTTACTTAACTATTTATTAATCTTAATTTAAGTTAGCAGTTTCTAACCAGAATTTAGTAAACAAATTCTTAAATTATTTGAAATAATGTTATAGGGACTTTGTTTTGAGTTACCTGCATATATTTCTAAAAAAGAAAAATTGCCAACAATTTTATTAGTAATTTCTATGACTCTAAGAAGTATAATTATTGAAATGTTGAAATTCTCTAAACTTTTATCAAGTTCCATTCAGGAAGGTTGGTCAAACTATAAATAAACCCAAAGTACAATGTATTTTGATATATTTAAGAAATATGCCAATTTTTCTAGATTACTGGTTAATTTCTTCAATAGACATTGTAAATTGCTCACCTTGAAATGCCAAGAGATAATATGATATAGGAATGGAACTATAAGAGAGTTTAAAGAGGATAGGCTTTAAAATTGATTTAAATCCATTTAACATTGACTTAATGTGCCCCAAACTAAATTCATCTTCTTTTTCCCATCCAAAACAAACTCTTGTCTGAAGGAACTACTAATCATTTAAACAATAAATATTTTTTTAAGTGTCACTCTGTGCAAGGTATTTTACATAGATATTCATTGATCCTTAAAATAGTGTCCCATGAAGTAGGTACCATTACAGTATTATCGCAGTTTAGTATATGAATAAGCCGAGGGTTATTCACTTACCTCCAGGCCCTTCAGCTGGAAAGTTAGGAAACCCAGGGCCAGGTCTTTCCAACCCTAAGCCCAGGTTTTCCATTATTGCCATTTCAGTATAATCATCAAAGAGTCTAGAGAGATTTTAGAAATATGATAAAATTTTTAAGGGTTTATTCCTACTCTAAAATTTTTTATGTCTTCCTTTGAAATTCAGCTCTTTGGAAGGCTTTATTTTAAATTCCTTCCAAAATGGAAAAAGTATTATTCCTAGTTTTTAATCATAGTATTTTAATAAAATACTCAGATTCTAAACAAATGATAAATAAATGACAGATAAAAACTCTTGGGAAAACTAAAACTTCTTATATGCGTATGGCCAAATATTCTTCCTTCTTCCCTCCTTAATATACAGAGTTAATTGAGAAATGTTTGCTGGAGCATAAGGCAATCATTTACACTGAAAAAATAATAGAAAGTATATGAAAATTGATCAAAGCTTCAAGACAAGTCTAAACAATTTCTTAATTAGGTATTTCTGCCCAGTTACTGAAGTGTAGCTTACTCAGATTGCATTGCTTTCCCTGAATATTAAAAATGTCACTAATCAACATCCCAACCCATAGCATCTGTCCCAGATATATTTGAACAGCTGGAGAATTCATCAGTTCTTGGCCATTTGCCACCACTTATCCTAACATGTGTCATACCTAAGAATGAACTTCAAGATCCACATTATGATGCATCTCTGATATTCAAAACATCAATTTTCTAGTCAGTTCTTGTCAATCGGTAAATTATTTTAGGGAGTAGGTATGGCACTTGTGAATTCTGTTTAAATTCTTTCAGACTCCTAGCATATCTTTTAATAAATCATTGCTCCATTAAACTGTGACATTTAAACGGCTTGAAAGAGTTAATGGAACTTTTGAAACAAATTATCTGGCCCTTGGTAAGTTACATCCTGACAATATAACTTATAACAATAACAAAATATTCTGTAAGAAAAACTTATTTATAGAGGCAAATGCAATTGGCTTGTTTATCCTTTTATTAATCTTAAAGTATTTATAGCATGACTAATAGTAGGATCCATTATTAGTAATACTAACAGCTTCTAGAACTTTGGGATAAAGTGATAAATCACTATAAGTTCCCATTTTCTCTCAAGTAATTTAAGCCTCGAGCAGTTAGTCAACAGTCTCAATTTAAGAATAAGCAAAAGCAAAATTTTATCACCCTGTTCTGTTTCTCTGACATAAAAAATTAAACACTATGAACAAAGTAACATGTTTTAAGCATTTTTGTGACCAGATATTTTAACCTCATCCCTTTTTTTAGGTGCCGTACTCGGAATTAGGTGGCAAAACTCTGGTGATGGCCGTGTATGATTTTGATCGTTTCTCCAAGCATGACATCATTGGAGAATTCAAAGTCCCCATGAACACGGTGGATTTTGGCCACGTAACCGAGGAATGGCGTGATCTGCAAAGTGCTGAGAAGGAAGAGGTTAGAAATTATTAGCATTTCTCATATCACAAGCTGTATTCACCAGTTGCTCATGTAATAGCCTATTGAGAGATGTTCTTTACAAAGGGTGATGTGGGCCTCTATCTGTTAACAACTGGCAAAATAGGGTCAGCGAGACTGTATAACCTTGTTAAGAAGTACTAAATGTATAGGTCTTCAGGGTGTTATTTGAAAGAAAAAGAGAGATTTGTGTACTGGATCTATGAACAACTGTCCCGGACACACACACACACCTGTGTAGGAGAACTATTTCTAAAAGCTTACAAAATGCCCCACAAGCATAGTACCTGCTTCTTTACAAGGACTATGAAAAATCTTCTCATTCCTCATATTTTTCCACATTTTGTATTTTCTACATAGGCTCTATAGCTATTACACAGAAATAAAATAGTACTTTTTCTTTGATTATTTCTGTGTATCACAGTTCATTGTTTCTCCTGAGGATATCGGAGCATGATGGGCAAAACACCAAATATAATTCACAAGGCCTGATATTAAATCCGTTTTTTAAACAACTCGCATTTTTATAGTACTCCACACGTTATTTTTTCCCAGTTTTAATAGGTTAGCTCAGTATTTTTCTGTGACTTAAACAGGCAAGTTCAATATCTTTAGTGCATTTAAGCTACATAATGATCAGATCTATTTGATTATGCTATGCCTGTCTGACGCTAGCATTTTTCTCTGCAAACATTTCAGTAGGCCAATACCAGAAAAATCAAACAATTCCTAGCTTCTTCAAATTTCTAAAGCACCTCCTTTCCCAGCCACTTTTTAGGTCCTGACATGTAGCTATAATTACTCAAGGGATTGTCAACAGGCTCAGTCATTTAGGATCGCCAGATCCCTAGGATTCCATGAGATACAGTCACTTTGGGGTCACCAGGGAGATCAGAGAGAGAATAAAGGCCTCAGAGAAACTCAACCAAGCCCATCACCTGGGAATCCTCTTAGCCTAGGGTTTTCTGTGACTAATCTGAAGCTACCAACTTCATACTCCCTATATGATGAACTGAGGTTTTTAGAATAGGCTTGTTAATTGCTATGCTGAAATTAGATTTTGTTTGTGCTCTAAATTTATTATTTGGTTGTACAAATAGGAGTCAAAATTACTTAAGATCTGCATTCTTTTTGGAGGGAAATATATATATAAATATATTGTACAAATATATATCTTACACAAATAGGTTAGTCAACATTCTTAGATATTGAGATGGATTTAGCCCTACTGTGGATAGTCAAGAATACCCAAGAAAAATACTGAGTTTTAAATTTTATGATTTTTGTAAGTATAATAGTTCTTCCCTGTGAGTGAACTAATATAAATCTTAAATTCAACACTTATATGTAAAAGGAATAGTCAATCATAATGTTTTTAATTATTTAACAAAGTAGTGAGATGTATCGTTGAATTTTTATATTTTATTGAAGTGTTTGACTTTGTGTGTAAATTCCTTGTCTGAGGGATAAAATAGGACTATAACAAATATTAACTGATTGTCTCAAAAAAAAAAAAAATGCCAACCAAAAACCAGAGTCTCACTCTGTTACTGGAACTAGAGTGCCGTGGCGTCAGCCTAGTTCACAGCAACCTCAAACTCCTGAGCTCAAGCAATCTTCCTGCCTCAGCCTCGTAGGTAGCTGGGACTACAGGCACACACCACTGTGCCCAGCTAATTTTTTTCTATTTTTAGTTGTTTGGCTAATTTCTTTCTATTTATAGTAGAGATGGGGTCTCACTCTTGTTCAGGCTGATCTGAAACTCCTGAGCTCAAGCAATTCCCCCTGCCTCAGCCTCCCAGAGTGCTAGGATTACAGGCATGAGCCACCATGTCCAGCCTGGTTGGCTTGTTAAACATCAGATTATGACACATTTATGCCTTACAATGCTCACCTGTAAGGTGGGCTTGACTCACATGCCTTCCCTTTACCTGAATAACTATCAGGTGGTATGGGAGCCCATGATCATACCTAGTGGGTTTCTGAAAAGTTAAGAAATACTTTGCCTGAGTTAAGAGAATATAGACCATCAAGCAATTTTCTTCTTTCAAAAATCTTTGAGTATTAGCAGAGTTTAAGACTTAAAACTAAACTGACAGGTTTGACTCTAGAATCTGGAAGGTTAGGTAGTTTTCCCAAAGAGAATTACATTTTTGTTCTTATCCCCTTTCTTACCCCTTTCTTTCTGTCTTTTCTATTTCTTTCTTCTTCTTCCATGTCTTCTCTAAGACTTTTGTCACCCAAATAATTCAAAAAATATTCATTATAAAAATATTTATTATACATTACTACATTCCTGAAACTGCGCTAGGTGTTTTTTAAAAAGAGAAAAGAATAGACTCCTTCTGCTTTCACGGAGTTTAGTGTCAGCTCATCTTCCTCCCTAAGTCCAATCTTTGTGCCTTGCTTATTGCCAACGAAACTGATTTCTGGAGAAAGATCTATCCTTTAAGCTCAAACACTCTAGGTTTCAATCCTGACTGATGCATTTGCTAGTTCTGAGACCTTGGACAAGTCATTTAAGGGCTTTAAAATTCAGGGTTTTTTCGATCTAGAGAGTGGCCTAATGTTATTTGTCCCTTATCTTAAATGGAATGGAATGGACAGTACCTAGCATAGAGTACGGTGTGCGGTAAACGTTCAGTGAGAGATCTCTAGTTCTTTTTTTCTTGGTCAATCTTCTTTGTGTTTTCTTTCTCCTTTTGTGTTTTCATCCTCCTGATGGTTATGCTCTTTTGCCTCCATATCTGTTCTTTTCTTTACCACCATTGTGCTTATTGAATGTCTCTGGGCGTTATTAATGGAAAATAATAATTCTACCACTACATTTTTAAAATTCTTGAGACTTTCCTCTTCAACATCCACCCAGGAATAGTAACTTTTGGTTTTTAGTTGAGTGGCTATTTCCCTTTATCAAAATATAGGAAACCTCATAGAACAGATGTGTAGCTTATAAAATATCTCTGGATATCTAGATCTAGTTAACAACTTTCTCATAATAAAGGAAATAAGATTCCAATTACATTTTATAACTGAAGAATTACATATTCTCAGTGACATGTGCTCTATTTTTTCATGCTACTATTAACTGCAGAAAATTATAATTTTGTGAATTGAAGTCTTATCTTGACTTTAGTTCCTATAATTTTAAAGAAATTGTTTTTCCATTTTACTTGAGCAAGTTTGTTAATGATTTTAGTTTTGCTTTCATCTACCAGTGTTAAAAGTTATTTTTAATGTCATAATGAGTTGAAAGATATCAAAGAAAGTCAGAAAAATGAATTCAAGGAACAGCTTTGGAATCTAGAAATGAAACTGCTTAATCATAGTAGGTTATTCAGTTATAGACTTGGATTTAAATAGCTTAAATCAGACCCACTGAGATCCACTTCTGTGATTATGATAGAATGGGGTAAAGTTTTGTTGCAAGAAAATTGATAACTATAAAAGTTATAAAATGATGAAGCAATTGCGTAAGTTAAAGGACTGTGTGTTATTTTAGTGATCAATTAATGTGCAAGTAATTTAGAAAGAAATAGGAAAGAGCATGGCCTGTGTGAGAGCCTTATCTGGAAGTTACTAAGCACATGTTCCAAATGGAACGGGTGTGGAAGAGATAAGCTGGGCCAGGAAGATTCACAACAGCACAAGGCTCTCACTATTAGATTCTATCTTCAGGTAGAAACATCACTAATGAGTTTCCATTGAACTTGATAACATTCCTCAAATTAACACAATCAAAGCCACCTTACTGGTTTAGGTTCAGGTTCACTTTACAGTTTGGTTTTTTTTTTTTTTTTTTGTAGTGATGCATGATTGACTATTCCCTTTGTCCATCTCCTCACCTTCTAACAGATGAAGGTGGAATTGGACCTTGGAGACAGCTCAAACTTATAAAACTGTTAATTTTCTCATTTTTTTCTTTCTCAGTGTATGATCTCAAAATCATCCTTTGTAACAGTATATACAGTTTTCTATTTGCAAAAGGCTACTGGTATGTATAGCATCAGGCTATCTACATTGAATTTTTTGAGGTTTTTTTTCTTTTTAATCATTCAAACAATAATTATTTATATCACCCACGAGTCAAACCTGAAACCAACCTTTATACTTTCAGAATAATCCATTTATTTAATACTTTGACTTAATTATCTCAAATTTTACAGTCAATAGCTATGACTCCATTTTTCTCTTTTTAAAAATTGTATTTATGACCATTTTAGCAATAGTCTCAGTTCCACACCCCGGCATCAGGTGCCTCATCAAAGGACTTAGACCCTTTTTATTTTACTCATTTTGTTTCTGTTTTTAACTTATTTTCAGCCTCATGCTTTCCACTGCTGCTTCTTATCTCTAAAAACAGCATAAGAAATAGATAGCAAAAGACTGAGCTTTTTTAAAATAACTTTCTGCCCTGATACGCTCCAAGCTTTCATGACTTGACCAGTACTGTTTTATCTCCATTAGAGAATAAGTCTATCACCTCTGCTTTGTGTGGAATTCAGTAAAGAGTGATTTTTAAATGAGATTCTGTAACCCAGCACAAATGGAAAAAAAATCGATTGCTGAATTAAAACAAAGTTGGGACATAATTTAATTAGTACCCAAGCAGAAGGAAAGAGAAACTACTTTAGTACCTTAATGGAAAATCAATTTTGCAAGAAAATTTCACATTTTTAAGCCTAATTAGAAAAACATTTACTTCACAGAAAAGCATTTGGAGAATACATATTCAATCAAACAGCAAAAGTTTGTTCAGCTTCCAATGGTCAATTACTGGTATTTATTCAGAATGGGTTAAAGTCATTATTCCTTATGGCATCTCTAATGTCCAAGGATCATGAAAGAACCGATGTTTTTTCAAAGTACATTTAGCACTCGGATGGTAACTTATGATCTCTGAGAATCGTCACCTAACAAATCAGTGCCCTCACTGGAAATCCTTATAAAGGTTAATTGGTAGAAATTTAAAGCCTGGATGCCAACAAGAACCCCCCTTGTTACTCATAATCTCTCACATTTGAGAAATACAACAAAGACACTCATTTACATCCGTAGCATTCCAGGAAGGTATACTTGTGTTTGTTTACTTTTTCATTATCTTCCCCACTAGACTGAAAGCTCCATCCAGGCAGCAGCCAGATCTGTTTTCCCCACTGTAAAACCAAATTTGATCACAGAGATAAGCACACAGTAGGTGTGCAAAAATATCCTTGTTAATAATAGTAACTGTGTTATTTTACAAATGAAGCCTGAAATATTCCAAAAGCCTGTAAAAAGTGTTAGCACTGAACACTAATAGTACCTCTTTGGTTTTTCAGGATGTTTCTTTAGAAACAAACAGTATAGATGCTTAGCAAAATTGTTGTTATAGACAACAATTATATTTTTATTAATGATCTTGAAAGGAATAAGAGGTTTTCTATAACTTTTTATTTATTTATTTATTTTGGTAAAGGCTGATTCAGTATCTCTTTCTCTCCCTAACCCTCTTTTTCAGCCTGTTTCCATGATGCACATAGAGCTTATAAGTTAGCTTAATTTAACTTTTATTTAAAGTTAAGACCTAGGTAAAACTATTATGTAAGTCTCTGCTTATAATGTATAAATTAACCCAGAGGAAAATAAGGAAGAATCAGTTCTAAGGAGAAATCAAAAAATTGGAACAAAATCTAAGGTTATCATACCTAGCCAAGTTTATAATATGGTACTAATGGTTTAGCAGTATTGAATTATTTTATAGTATATTAAAACTAACATATCTTCGTGTACTTGGTACACATAGCTTTTGGCCATAGCTATAGCTTACCTGAATCTGAGTCTTTGGTCAGAATTTCAATCACCAATTATAACTATATTCTTAGTAACAATAAATATTGTGCCCTTTACGATGTGAAACATCATAGGAAAAAGAAAATAACTTGATATAGCTCCCTAGTTTGTAGGCCTGTAATTTAATTATCTTTCTAGTTAAAAAGACTTTTCAGATACAGGTAGAAAAAAATCCAAATTTTCACTTTAGAGATTCTAAACAAAAATTTAGTATTTTTTTATTGTGAATTCCCTAGAAAATATATATTAGACTCTTTAAAGTATGAATTAAATGAAGGGGAGAAACCCTGGGAATTTTCAAAATGCCCTTTGACTGTCTTCCATTGCTCTCCCATTGTCAGATTTTAACCTACCGCGTGTTCCTTCCTCTTCACAGCTGTAACCACCCAAAGGCCTCTGTTCACGGCCTGACCTCCTCATTTCCAAAGTTCATCTTCATTAGAGTTTACCTTCTCTACCTAAGCTATAAACACAGGCAAACAAAAAATAATTCCAAATTGGCATTATTAAATCTTGTCTACAAAACAGGAGAGAAAGAGACCTAAGACCCAGAAAAGTTTAAGTAATTTGCCCAAGTTCACACAAGCAATGCCAGAACTAAAATTCAAACACAGGTCTGAAGCCCACACTCTTTACTATTTTATCATACCATCTGCTTTAAACAGTCTCTCTTGGTTTTTTCAGCCCTAAAATGGAGCTGTAAATTGCATTGCAATGTAAAATCCCAACGCCTACTAATTTTTTTCTTCGTATCTCCCCTTTTACATACTAGATCACGTAATCTGCCCAGTGCCACTCAGAAAATAAGCAACAGAGCATTTAGACCTAGCTCTAATCTGAGCCAAACCCAATCTAGCCAAACCCATTTTCTCTGCCATCTTGGCCCTTAGTTGAGTAATGGTCAGTGAATGCAAGAATGTTGTCTGTCTTGTTTACCTCTTATTCTCAGTACATAGCACTGTGTTTGGATATTATGCATCCAAAGTGCTTAAATAAATATTTTCAAGTAAATTGGCTGAACAAATTAGAATAAGAATTTTAATTTTTTAAATAGATTTATGGGGTACAAGTTGAATTCTTTTACACATCTATATTGTACAGTGGTGGAGCCTGAGCTTTTGGTGTAACCATCACCCACATAAAATACATTGCACCCCATTTCTTTAACAATTGATTCTTAGGAGCTTAAACTCTTAAAGGTTTATAACACTCCTCACATTGTGTACAAAATATGACCTAAATGTAAATAAGCCTCTCCTTAAAGTGAGCTTTTGTTTTTTCCTTAATTTAATTTCTGCTTTCTGCCAGCCCTATATACTTTTTCCCTACTCTATCCCAATGTGGTATGCCTGTAGGGGAAAGAGCAATAGGTGTAAGAGAATTTACAGGTACATACACGGAAGAAGCAGGTAACATTTTAGCTGGAGTTGGCCTTGAAGAGAAACCACCAAATTGGCTCCTTTGACAGAGGAGGAAACTGAGAGCTAGCGAGGGTTTCACATCCCGTCGACAATGAGACCAGGTGGAAATCCAGGGAAAGATGCGTCTAGTCCTATGAAATGTCCTTGGCGCTTTGTGTGGACTGCAACATTCATGGGTCAGCTGAGCGATATAGTTTAGCACTTTCGAAATATGACCTAAGACCAAAGTTAATTTCATCTTCGTCCATGAAAATTGTAAGTATAGTTTCCAGAAAAAGCATCCAGACCTCTTCAAAATTAATGCATTTTTCCTGGGTGCCAGATTTTAAGAGAATACCCAGGGGAAAGAGAGAAGGACACAGGAGATAATCAAAGTTAAATCACATGAGAAATAGCCCAGCCAACTAGAAATTTTAAACTGGGCTAAAATGCCTTCTGGCAGAGAGGAAGTAGCAGAGACAGTGAGGAAGCGATGATGACACCTGTATGGAACCAGCTTCTTCTTCAAGACTAAAAAAAAATGTGTATATATTTCAAGGAGGTGTTAGTCCATAATGGTTAGGAAAATAGTCTTTAGAATTACACAGAACTAGACAAGCTCTGTGTCTTGTGGAAGTTTCCTGAAGTCTGTCTTGATTACTTCATCCTTAAAATGGGTTTATAATGTTTCAAATGAATTTAAATGACAGCATGTATGTTAAGGTGTTATTCTAACGTATGATGGGTAATAAACACCAAATAAATGGTAACTATTATTATTAAATTTTTTTATATTCCTATGGGAAGAAGGTCTTACTCAGGGTATGTTTCGTATCATTGGAGGAGAATAAAAGCAAACGCGGATGGCCATTATTCGTGGATGTTGCAGAGAATTCAGGTACTGGGTAGACAGTTTCTATGTTCCCTCAATTCAAACACACAGTGGTATTATGACTTTGATCTTCTAGTCAGTGTATTCACTCTTATTCTGTGCATTTCAGGAGAACACAGAAAACCAAAAGTATGATTTTAAAACAATCAGCAAAGTATAGATTTAAAAACAGGAATAGGCAGGCATGGTGGCATATGTCTATAATCCTAGCACTTTAGGAGGCTGAGGTAGGAGAATTGCTTGAGGCCAGGAGTTTGAGATCAGCCTGAGCAAGAGTGAGACTCCATCACTCCAAAAAAATAGAAAAATTGGGCTGAAGTGGTGGTGCACACCTGTAGTCCCAGCTACTAGGGAGGCCGAGGCAGGAGGATCGCTTTAAACTAGGAGTTTAAGGTTGCAGTGCGCTATGATGATGCCACTTCACTCTAGCCCAGGTGACAGAGACCCTGTCTCAGAAAAACAAAAACAAAACGAAAAACCAAAAAAAGAACACAAACGAAAAAGCAAAACAAGAACAAAGTCGCAGTCCATGTCCTTGTGCCATGTCGTAATTTCCATGCTCATAACATTCACCCAATAATTATTTTCTTCTATGTGTTTTCACCCTTATGTGCCTGGGCAACTCCACTGTGATTATGATCTGGATACCAGATCTTTGAATTGGTGTTTGATCCTGCTTCTGTCTGCATTGTACGGATGGAGGAACAGTGCATGATGAATCTGTTGGTGGGCACGGGGGTAGGGGCAGAAGAAGGAAAGGAGAGATGCAATAAGAGCTGAAAGAGAATAAGAAGGGGTGACCTCAAGCTCACAAAGTAAGCTGTTTCCAGGATTAGAAAGAGTAGGCACAGAGCTCTATTTCCTTAGCCCCAAGCTAGTCTGGCTACCCTCTAAATTTTAATAACCTAATTTATTTTTCTCAAGTTTAATTTGCTGTTTTGTGACATTTAATGAGTGATTGGTATCAAATGATCATTTGGCTGTACAGTCCTACATTTCTCATTCTTATTTTCGTTGAGGTAAAACTTTGGTTTTGAATAATGCAAAGGATTTTCTGAAGGATTCCTATACGGAGATAGGAATAACGAACACCGAACTAACTAGTTTCACCCTGGCAGGGAAGCAAGTCTAACCTGTCAGTAACAGGCATGGTTGTAACCTACTGGAGGAGACTTGTGACAGCACTTGAGTTCTCCTAGCCCACACTGAGAAGTCCCCTGGTGCTGGTGACGGGTACATACATGGCAGAGACAAGGGCCAGCGACCAGGAAAGAGGCTAATGATTTTTTCATATTTGTTTTGCAAAAGATAAATGAAAGGCTAGAAAATGAGGGATTTGTGCTCACTGTAGGTTAAAGTTGTTTGTTATCCTGAGATTAGACAGACATTTAAATATTAACTTTCATAGTCAATATACCCAGATCCTTGAACCGGAAGCCCTGGCTATGTTGAGAGAGGAAAGGCCAATTTTTTTTACCATTCCTTCACTGAATCATTTCAAACAATATCAGAAGGAACTCCCCTTTTTCCAGGTAGATGACTATGTATCTAGCCTTGTAAACTGATAAAACAAACTCAGTGATTTATGGAACTTCAGGAGTTATCTCATCAGAATAACCTGTACTTCTTTGGATTATGGAACAATCAGATTATTTCTAGAAGGAATTTGGAGCAGATCTAATAAAACATCCATGATTTGGGGTCAATAACCTTTTAAGTTTTCCTCTATCCTTTCATTTTTTGGGAAAAGAATGACATACAAGCTGTATGACAGGTACAAAGCAGGATGCTATGATTGAAGTGCCCAACTACCTTGCACTAACTTGCAATAATGCATTATGCAAAATAGAAAAAAAAATATAATTCAAACCAAGCATGTATGGTCCAAAATTACGTTGCTTGATCAAAACAGACTTTCCCTTTAACTAATGAGTCTAGAGGATGTATTCACAGGGATATCACAACAATCAGAAACATCATAAGGCATAACATTTGTTTGCCTTCTCAGGAAAGTAACTGTGCAGGCTTATGGATCATCTAAATTAGACTTTACTATTTTGATGTCCTTGCCATTTGTTCTTTTAAATTTCCAGCCTAAGGGATATATTCGCCTATCAGTGTGCATGTGTAAGTCCCATTAAAGCTAATAGGAATTTGGCGCCTGAATCCAAAGAAAAATCTACCTCTAAGATGGCATTTTGCACATGTAACGCACAAGAAAAATAACTTTAAAAAATTCCATTTCTCTTCCTCCAAAGCACATAAAACAATTATATTAATTATAAGTACAAGATAAAGTACTTGCGTGTGGAATTTTAAATCCATTTAATGAATTTGCAATTTTATGCATTTCTCTTGCTCCAAATTGCCTTCTCCAAATATGCTTTAGGTTGTCTCAGGCTTTGAAGAACATAGTGACAAAGAGAAATCAAGAGAAATAACGGTGGTGGGAGTCCATTTCTCAACATGGTCTGCATTTATTTATATTCTGCGGCACACGCACCTATGATGTTTTCAACTTATTTCTACCAGATTCAAAATTAATCCTGGGACACAAAACAGCTTGCCTGTATTTTCTCGTTTAAGGCTCTACCTCCTGAGCTTTCCTTTGTATCTCTGTTCCTAACCACATAGGAAATTTTCATACAAGAGTTGATATTCAAATGAGATGTTAATTTAAAAAAATTGTTACATCCTTTTGTTTATTTTGGTAGAAGGGAAATATTGGTTCTTTGAGTTGGATTAAAACCCAGATAAAAACCAGTTTTTATCTTTATACATCTTTTGGAAAAAAAAATTCTACCTCAAGAAATTTCTTTAACAAAGAGAACATTATTTCAGACTCTAACATTTCTGTCTGCCGATTATCATTAGTCATAAGCTAAGCCCTGCACTAAATGTCTAGTGAGCACAGATAATGTTCATTTTGTCTGGAAGACAGGTTGCCGCCTGTCAAGGAGAGATGGAATAAATGACAGGTTTTGACTCTGTGCCTTGCAGGCATATTAGGCTAAGAAATCGCCAACATGATGAAAAATTATTTTGTCAAAAATTTGTAGGTCACCCATCATTGTCTAATGTATTCTGTGATTAATTGCTAGCATAGATCAGCATTATGTCTTTCCAGTGAATCGCTTAATTGTTGCCTGCTTCATGCTCTTAATGTAATGATGAGGCATCTGCTCCTTTCACATGTGCTTTAAATGCCAGCTTTTGCATCCAGGTTACAGGGTTGGTAATATTCAACTTAAAGAACTAGTTCAAATTAAAACTTCAGGACCGCCATCTCTTCTTGCTTTTTATGGGAGTGTGCGTGGAAGGCTGAGTGTTAGTGTTAATGTATGTAGATTTTATTTCTGATGAGTGATTATTTGACTGCTCATTTTACGAAGATTTATGGTGTGCTTTCTATCTCCTGACTGCAGTGCTACTCTTATCTTTAATAAAGGAGATGAGGACATTAATCAGCCATTGTCAGGGCTCCTGACTAAGACATTAAATGTACTGTATGGGATAGGTAAACACGCTCCAGATCCTTCTCTACTGCACTAGATCAGGCAAAAAAACACTCATTATATTTATCATAATTTCACATCTGCTGTTTTTGAAGCAATGTACCATGAGGCCATAAACTGTATTACAACTGTGCATAAATTCAACTGATTTGTGGCTGGAGTAACTAATTCCTAAAGTACATTTTAGAAAAACAAGCAGTGAGCCCTGAAATTGCAATTCCATAAAGGCACTAAATTACTGACTGCAGAATCAAAAATTTGCTTGATGTGATTCTGCAGTGACCATTTTATAAAAAGTGACAGTGCGCCTGTGATTGAGTCAATAAAATAAGGACGAGTGAGCTGTACACTCAAACAAGATTAAAGAGAAAGGGAATGACAGAGGACAGACCACGGTACACAAATCGAGGAAAGCACAACGTCTTCCCCAAAATGGCTTATGGGGGCAACTATTAATAGCAACACTATTGATTTGTCAGTAATCTCTTCATTATTTTGGAGGTATAAGAAAAAAAAATATGACCTCTCTCTTTTATTCATTTCACAGCATAATGGGGAACATACTTACTCTTTAATTAAGTGGATTTGGAAATAATTTTTAAATTGTGGAATAGCTGTTGATTTAAGCTTGCCATAATATTTTCTAAAATTACAAAAGATAATTCTCTGTGGGTTATTTATTTGTCCCCTTGGTTTTTAAGGGTCTATGTCCAAGTAGTCTCTTTGTTAGGGCATCTTGTCACGCATGAGTAGGAAATGTGTGTGTGTCGTGGGAGGGAGTGCAGTGTCTGTCTGTGTGTGTGCTTTGGCCCTTACGAGCGTGCTTCATTTCGTTATTTTACAAACTTGATCTGTACCTGAACTTGCTCTAATGTCTTCTCCAAAAAGGAAAAGAGATCAGGGAGTGATCTTTCGTACGGGACAAGTAAAACCAGAAACACCATTGTTTTTGAAGACAAAACGCGCTTGACGTTTGTGAAGATGAAAGCCCGAGGCCGACCTGACACTCGGAGTCCTGGATGGAGGTGTGAGCCCACAGATGAAACCTGCCAAGGGCGGCAACCATGTACGCACTCCTGGAAGTAGGATGCGATTATGTAATTATTTATTGACTGGAAAAAGCGATTTAAGAGAAAAATAAATGGAACTAGACTTTCATGGCTTGGGTTTTTCAAAATATCCATTGCCTTTCGCCAATTATTTCATACATCTCTGCTGTGGAGGCTAGAAGTGCCACTGAGGTGCTTTTGTTTCTTCCGACCAGGATACATACGCAGTCTTTGTTTAACATTCTGTGTTTGAAGGCGCCTTCTTATTGAATGTGGACAATCACTTGCTACCAAGGGCAAATTGTGGAGGGCATTTGCACAGAACATATTTTAGAGTAATATAATCCTATTTGATTTTATTTACAGAATATATTTCACCGTGTCTTCTTATCCCATTCTCTGACCACTATCTTGGTCAACTTTTATAATTGCAAATCTGGTGATGGCACATTGAATATTGTTCTATTCTTTACATATATTAATAATATCAAATCAAAAATGGTTGTGTTCATAAGGCATTGCATAGTTTCTATCTAATGGTATCAATCTGTGCATCACAGAGTGTTTCTTTTTCCGACATTATTACTTTACTGAAATTAAGCCTGAAACAATCTTATGTCAGATACTGTATATCTACTTTTATTGCCAGCCTTTCTGAGCCCACCATATTGCCAGGACTGCATCTCATTTCAGATGGGTTTAACCGGATATATATTCTCAAGTTTATTGAGAGTTGGATAGATTGCATTTCCCATACTCAAAGAGCAGGCTGGTCCTTTCAGTGCATTTTATAGAACAAATGTAAATTCCCATGCTGCAGTTGACAAAAATTCATGGTTCTTTTCTTAGTGTCAAAAATAAATCCAGCATAGCATTGGAGATGAGTAAGTACAGTACAGTGGAGCAGGCTTCAGTTCACCCTTTCTGATTTAGCAGCAGTCCAATGTACTTGAGAAATCTGTAAAAGTTCAATTATTATAGTCTAGGCAAAGAGATTTGCTCACACAACAGAGTTACTGTACTTGAGAATGAATGGTAAGGACTCAATGAAATGCAAAGCACTTTCTGAGCACGGTGAGCGCCTTTATCTTCCATCTCTATTTCCCCCTTCCTTTGCCTATCTACTTATATATGTCTTATAGGAAGCTTTTTCTGAAAGCTTTCCCTGTAGTTCAATAAAACACAAGCACACAAAAAAATTGCCAAACCACTTCATTTCATTAAAACGCAATAAAAATTAGTCTTTTATTACATTTGAAAATTTATATATTTAGGCACTATGGGGTATGCGAAGAATAGCCATCAAATAAATTTATTAGCAGCTTGGATTGATCAGTTTGTCAAGATTGCTTACATACGTATGCCTTAGAAGGAAAGGCAGAATTGTATGAAAAAAGCATTAATAGCTAAAAGTAAACCAAACATACTGAATCATGGAAAAAATGCTCTCTCAAATAGCACGTGCTTTATCAATACAACACACAGCTCAGATTATGCACTGCTTTTGCTTAAATGCCATGAGTGTGTCCTTATAAGCAAAAAGCATCTCTTTCTATATTTATATTCATTGATTTTGATTTTTTTTCCTGGTCAAAGCTATGGGTTTTTTCTAATTATTCATCAAAAATTGGTGTTGTTTTTAGAAAAAAATGAAGAAAAAAAATCAAGAGTACTATGTGAAAAGAATGTAGTCTGACGACTACAAGAGTCAGTCCAGGTACGTCTGCTCTTAACATTTTTCTTTTGTCATGTTATTTTGCTGCTCCAAGATTTGAGCAATTAGGGGATTGGTGCAGCTGGGAAGAGTTAAGACCTACATAATTTCCGAGGGAAATGTGATCAGTCTTTCTCAAGCAGGATGGGCTAGTTCCTTATAGTCACATTTAATCTCTTATGTATCTCCCCAGTGAGCATCACAAAGAAGGTGAAATCTTGCGGAGTCTTAGATTAAGTTCCTCCTCCAGGTGTCAGTGAGGTAGGGACAGCTTTTACTGACATGGGAACACACATCTGGATACACACCCCCTCCACACCATACATATAAAACATATGATAAAGACGTGGTACTTTGTTATTGCTTACAATCACCCCAACTCCCATATTTACAGTGTGATTATAAAATAAAGAAAAAATATGAGAGAACAACAATCATTTCAACTTTGTAAATTCGAATGAGCAGTAACGTTGACAACAGTCCAAAATAAAATTATAGAGCTTCTTTACTAGACATTGAGTCTTGTGAAAATTCATCATCGATGAACACAGGTTTGCCCTAATTGAGGACTGTTTCTTACATTCTCAAAGAAATTTCATGTGATAAATATTTTTATAAATATCTTTGGAGTATTCACTATATATCAGGCACAATCCAAAACACTATGAACTTATCAAATTCCACCAGTGTTTATAGTATCCAAGTTGAAGATAAGTAAAGCCCAAGATAAAATGTCCTGTTATGAGGATATATAAAGAGAAACTCTCATGAGAGAACAATCAATGGAACTCTGAACTCTATGGGTATTGCAGAAGCTAGGAAATTGGTAGCAACACATAAATATGCCGTAGCTACATGCGTGTGTTTATTCATTTACTCATTTAACAAATATGCAGGAAATGCTTGTTATGTGCCTGGCACTGGTTTGGGCTCCAAGACCACAACAATGACCCAGGACAAGTCCATGTCCTCTCATTGCCCACAGGGAAGCTGGATAAATATGAGGTGGGATGATTACCGATGAGGGCAAGTAAGCTGGGTTTGGTGAGTCCTAGAAGGCCTCCTGGACGAAGTGACTTCTGAAGTGACCCACCACATGAAGGACAAGGAGCAGCTGACCAGATGAAAAGTGAGAAGAGCCCAAGAGTGAGGATGGTCTCTGAAAGAGTGTACCCAACAGAGGGAATAGAGGGTGTGAAGGCCAGGAGGTGCGAGAGTGCATGGTCTACTCCTGAAACTGGGAGGCGTTTGGTCTCACTGAAATGAGGGTGAGGTGAGAAGGAGAGAGCAGCCAGGTCATGTGGGGTCTCAAGAGCCAACCAAAGGATCCGGATATTTTTTTTAGGGCAATCAGAAACTACGGCAAGGCTTTAAATAAGCAAGGAGTGATCAAATTGCTATTTTAGAAAAATTACTTTGGTTGTATTTGAGGAGCACTTTCCAAATTCTTTCATCATATCTCCCCTATCAGTAAACATTTTTATACAGCTCATCTCTAGTATATAAATATTTATTTCTTTATTTATAAATATTATACAAGTTCCACTGTGCTAACATGTTTATTTTAAAACTACACACAAAATTAATTATTTAAAAGACCGAGTTAATTTTCAAAATATGTCTTTAAAAATTTAAAACAGTATATAATTTTTTAAACACACTGTTGTCGCCACTTTCAAACTGTAGATGTTTGTTTTCATGTGGTGGATGTTCAGTTTTGATGTGTCTTGTAGATCATCACTGCATCATTTTTATCATACATCATTATCCCAGTGGGTCTTTCCTTGACCATTTTATTTAAAATTATAAACCCTTCCCTGGCATTCCCATCCTCCTTTCTTTCCTGCTTCATTTTTCTTCTATGACCTTTGAATGCAATATATAATTTACTTATTTAGTTTATTATGCCTCTTTCTCCTCTTCCTCATGAGTGCAGAGACTTGTCTTCTTGTTCACTATCATACCTCTGGGCCTAGTCTACTGCTTGGCCTGTAGTAGGTGCTCAAGAAATATTTGTTACAGGAGTAGGGTGAAGGTCATTATCAGCAATTGTGAAGGTTAATTCATATTTCCAATAATAATCCTGATAATTTTAAACCTTTTTGTCTGAATTTTTTTTTAGATCAATTTATTTTTTAACTTGTATAAATGATGAAGCACTTGATTAGAAATAAGAGAAGTGCTTGCATGTGCTTATATCACTAATAGAACTTGGTACCATAGTTCTTCTTTTAAAACCATACGGTCATCTTGTGAGGGTTAGTTGAAAACTAGAAAATATTATCTAGAAGCCTATCTAATTGGTTGATGTAGCCGATTATATGCTGGGAGAGGCTGAGCACAAACATATGCAGGAGGCTCCTCCCCGCCCTTGTGGAGGCCACATTTTGCTCTGTCTACCTCTGGAGCTGTGACAAAGTCTGCATGAGGTTGCCAGTGTCAAACCATATATTAAGTATTTAATAAAGATTAATTTTCCTTTGTGTTTTTATAATAATAACAATTATTATTATTTTTTGAGACAAGGTATTGCTCTGTTGCCCAGGCTAGAGTGCTGTGGCATCATCATAGTTCACTGCAATCTCAAACTCCTGGGCTCAGGTGATCCTCCTGCCTCAGCCTCCTGAGTAGCTGGGACTATAGGTGCGCACCACCAAGCACAGCTATTTTTAAAAGTTTTTTGAAGAGATGGGGTCTCACTATGCTGCTGAGGCGGGTCTTGAACTCCTGGCCTCAAATGATCTTCCCTCCTCAGCCTCCCAAAGGGCTAGGATTACCAGGTGTGGGCCACCACGCCTGGCCCTTCCTTTGTATTTTTAGATGCAAATCAATATAGGTAGAATTTCTAGTGTGTTCTCTCACTTCAATGGCTCATCATGAACACTTCAAAGACAGAGGGAGAGAAAATGCATCCGCATGGCCTCATGGCTGGGAGGGGAATCTCTCTGTTTGGTCAAACTCCCCTGAGGAAGTCTGGGTGTGCGGTCTCCCAGGTTTTCAACTTTGAAAGGTTCAACCCTTAATGGGAAATATATTTTCTGCTATGTTTAATTCTTTTTTAAAGTCTAAACAGAGGTCACACCCTCCATCTACTATACCACCACTTTGCCAACGTGTAAAACACTAAGCCATTTACAGGTGATAGTGAATGTTTCCAGGATTGTCTATTGTTCACTGTCTCTCCTTAGCTGAAAACAGAACCAAATACACAGACTGAAGTTGTAATTAAGGCTTCGCTTACATGTACAGAGATTTGCCAATAGTGAAAATTATTTTAGTTTAGAATGTGTTTCCAATACTTCCCATTCCTGTGTTTGTCGTCCGTGAGGAATGGTACAGGTGGAATTGTGCTTGACACATTTCCTTGGGTTCTTTCAAAATGTAAGTGCAGGACAAATTAATTTTGTCTTAATAAAAACTGTATAGAGACCGTTGTCTTATTAATTCACTTCAGCTGTTCAAAATACAATCAATATTCTGAAATAGTTGAATAAAGCACTTCTTACTTTTAAAATTGCTCGTATTATCTTTTTATTTTTAAACCACATTTTTGGGGGGGTGAGGAGGAAGATATTATACCACCCATCCAGGTAAACGGTAAACAATTGACTGCATCTGCATACTTCCAAGTGATGTAGACCATGCTCAACAGGAAGAACAGTATTAGAAAGGAGTCTTTAAAATGAAGACTCTACTTTAGGAGGAAGGCAATTTGTAGTTTACCTGCTATAGGGGTTTTGTATAAAAGCTGGAGTCCACTGGCCCCACATCTGTGGAAATTGTGTTCTTCTAGCATCTCTGTGGACTGATGCCACATCCATGAACAGCTCTGAGGTTTGTCCCTTAATCTAGCTGCACTCAGAGATAGTTTTAATGACTTGTTAAAGTCCCTTGTCACTGTGAGACTCAACTCAAATTCAGGGACCATAATCTAATTGAATCATTTCAATAAAAAATTATGATTTTCATCTAAATTATAATTTAATACACTCCAGTGGATTACACCGAGGTCATTCCTGCATCCTTTCAATGTCAGCAGTGAAGGCATCTCTGCATTCAAAAAGCGGGCAAAATCCTTACATGTGGCTAGGTTCTTTGAAAGCAGTGGGCATTCTGTTACCTAGTCTTCTCTCTCTGAGTGCACTTCTACGCTATGTTTGGCCAGTTTGAGTGTTCATGGTGTACATCTGTGCATGAAATGGCTCAGCACATGGAGCTTTGTATGAGGTGAATACGAGGTGTGTCACGGATGTGATGAGTGATCTGGAGAGCACAGAGCTGGGACACTATGGCCATCGTGGCCATCAATACCAACCACCTCCACCTAAAGTCTGGAGTCTGCATTCATCGCAACGGTGGCCAAAGTGAAGAATCAACTGCATCAGGATTCTATTTATATCGTGCAAATGGGCACAATCTTGGTTAGCGTGGACTTTTGTTCTGAAAAATTCAGATGTAATATTATATCAATAAATCACAAATCCAAAGGGCAAGGGAGACAGAAACAAATAAAAACCTAAATGTCCCAATTTCCATAATAAAGTATACATAAGACTATATTCATGTTATAATTTGTGATTCCTAACATTTTCCTACTGTGATATGAGGTGCTTTTAAAACGTGGACCTAAATTTCAAACAGGAAAAAAAAAATTAATCAGATGCTAATTAGCAGGTATCATTAAATGTTATAGAGTGAGACAGGAAGCCCTCCTTCTTATAAATGGCTCATTCCTCTTCCCCTCTTCTGTCAGATATTTGGCCATTTCTCTCTCCCTCTCTTTCTCTGATTCAGTTCTTTGCTGTGCAGACTGCAAAATATAATAACTTCTAAGCAGTGTGTAAAACAAAGTGCTCAATTCACTTTATTAAAATATCCAATAATAATTGATTTAAAGGCAATAAAATGTGTTCATTAGAGGGTTTATATTCAAGAAATATTGAAAGTATACCTAAAACTGTCACTTTTATTGTGAATGAACAGGATAATATAATTTGAAAAGAGTGTGATCATACTAAAGATTTGTCCCGCAGCATTATCTGATAGCTCGTAAAGTGCTGAAATTTAATATGATGCTTTCAGTCAGTTTAATTGAAATTTAATTGCCACTTTGGGCAGAAGGTTTAGATCTGATCAATAAAATATTAAAGATTTTGTGCTTTCGCTTGGAACAGCTCCTTTAGCGATGCATCAAGAGGATCCTATATTTTCGGAAATATTTGTTTGTTATAGTTCACACAGTGCTCAATATCACTTTCTAATCTGAAAGTTTTAATGTGCTGTGCAGACAAATAGTGGAAATAATAAAGCAATAGTTGATCCATTTAATTACAACATGATGAAAGAAATCACGGTCACCTTCAGATTCATGAGAAAGGCATTAATGTAAAAGAGCAGTAAATATTTGGAAATGTCAAACCTCAGAAAGAGAGAGTCCGACTTGAACTCAGCTGTAAATCAGACTGAGGGAAGGACCTTGAAAAAAAGATGGTTCTTTGGTATTTTAGAAATAATTACTAATACAAAAGGGGTAATGATGAAACTATAAATTACATTAAAAAGGGCCATTAGAGGAGGATTAGTTTATAAAGCTGAGAGACGGTTCTTCAAATTGTCCTGCTGGTTATTTCTACTTTTCATTTTATTCAGGAGCCCCCTGCTCAATTATCTGATTATTAATAAACTAATTGATCACGACTTTGCTGTTCAAATGCTAATGTCAAGTTAACTTTCTCTTTTTCAGGAACTCCCAAGGGATTTCCATGTCATATTTTAGGAAGGGAAAAAATTGGAGGTTTCTTAAAATACATGAATAGTAAACTGGAGAGTGACTTCAGGCTAAGTTCCATCTTTGCCAATATGTTTTAAAATTATGATTTCTTTCAGATGACTGTATGCCAAAGATGCTTTTGATGCTTCCGTGGCTATAATTTTTTTCAAATGACCTCTGGTGTAATTCTTTTCCTAATGATCCCTTATTGCCTGTAGAACTTTTCAATAGCTCCATGTTTAAGAACATAGATTTCTGGAAAAATAAGCACCCACACATACTCACCATTAAATTGGTACTAATTGACCAACACTTAGGTGCACATATGGAAGTAACATTCACAGAGCATCGGGTGGGTAGGAGGGAGGAGAAGGGGATGGGTAAATTCACACCTAATGGGTAAGGTGCATGATGTCTGGGGCTTGGACACACTTGTAGCTCTGACGTGGGTGGTGCAAAGGCAATATATGTAACCAAAGCGCTTCTACTCCTGTAATATTCTGAAATTAAAAATAAAAGAACATATATTTCTTTACTCACCAGTCTCCTATGAGATCTTAAGTTCAATAACATGGTATGTTGTTTCATTTGGTTCAGTATATCTCTAAAATATATTTTCTGTTTACCACTATTTTCAAACAAGACTAGTTTGAAAGGCAAGTTATCTGCAATGACCATAATTACTCTTTCTTGAATTCTTTATCTACTTCTGTCCCATATGTCTCTTCGTTAACCATTTTATATCACCATACTCTTTGATCTTATAAATTTATCACAATTGATCATTTTCTTTCTTTTTTTTAAATTTCTGCATATTATGGGGGTACAGATGTTTCGGTTACGTATATTGCCCTTGCCCCGCCCCCCACCAAGTCTGAGTGATCATTTTCTTTTGAAGTAGACACAATTTTTTTCTGTGACCAGTCAAAAAAATTATATTTTGTGACATTTGGATGCTGGGAACCAGTCTCTGGGAATACCGCAATGCCTGAGAGAAACCATCCTGGCCTCAAGAAACTTATGTTCTAGTCAGGGAGAAAGACAATAAACATAGAAAAATGAAGAAGATAAGTTAAAATAGTGACAAATACAGTACTATGAAGAAGATAAAATAGGTTAATGTGGGAGAGGGTTACTGGTGTGTGTGTGCATGTGTGTGTGTGTGTGTGTGTGTGTGTGTGTACATTAGCAGGTTTAGCTCTTTCTTTGAAGAGGTGACATCTAATGATGACAGGAGGCAGCCTTGCAAGGATTTGGGAGAAAGCATTCTAGGCAGCGGAAATAGCAAATGTAAGGACACTGAGATAGGCATGAGCCTGATTTCAGGATATATAAAGAATACCAGTGAGAATCTGATGCAGTAGCTAAGAGGAATATTGAAAAGATGACATCAGGAGGAAGGCAGGAACCGGATTATGAAGATCATGTAGGGTCTTGTAGTCTATAGTGAGACGTTT
This sequence comes from Avahi laniger, assembly GCA_963575035.1. Lineage (NCBI taxonomy): Eukaryota > Metazoa > Chordata > Mammalia > Primates > Indriidae > Avahi > Avahi laniger. The sequence continues at coordinate 33,796 of CAUYSK010005929.1, read as the reverse complement.
TGATTTAATTTAAGTACAATGGGAAGCCATGGCAAGGATTTAAGCAGAGGCAATCAGGTAGTGATGGAATGTGTATGTGTGTGCATGCATGTGGGGGCTGAGTGACATGACACAAGTTGTACTTTGGACAGATCAGTCTCTGCTTTGTGGGTGCTGGTCCATAAAGAGTTAAGAGTGGAAGCAGAGGCACAAAATAATAGGCCATCACAACAGTCCAGGCCAGGTGTTTTTGACCAATCATAGTCATGGACATGCTGAAAATTGGTCGGATTTGAGATGTATTTTAGAAGGTACGACAAAAAGACTTACTGATGAATTGGATATAAGGGTGGGGAGGGTAATAAAGAATTCAAGATTGACTTCCAGGTTTTGAGCTTGAGAAATTGGGTAGATGATGGTGCCATTTACTGAGATGGAAAAGGCATGGAAGTGTAGGAAGTATATTTTTGGGAAAACCCAAAAGTTCTGTTTGGCTCCTGCTAAGTTTGAGATGTCTATAGGATAGCCAAATGAGATGTCAAGGAGGCAGCTGGATGTAGAAGTTTAGAGCTCAAGGATATTTCTTGACTTGGGATATAAGTTGAGTTTTATTCACATATAGATGATATTTAAAAATGGATGGGGTGGAAAAGAGAGAATCAAGAATAGAGCCTTGGTGTACTTTATTACTAGAGATCTGACACAACAGGGGAAGCCAGAAAAGAGATTAAGAAGGTGTGACCAGTGAAGGTGATGGAAAATTAGGCAAGTATGGTACCATTGAATCTTAGACAGTGGTTAAAATAGTTCTTTAGACCACTGAAGACCTAACTCCCTCTCTCTATATATGTGTATGGAATTGGCTCATGTGGTTATGGAGACTGAGAAGTTCTACAGTTGGAAAGCTGAAGATACAGGAGAACTAATAGGGTAAGTACCAGCTGGAGTCTGAAGACAGGAGAAGACTGATGACCCAGCTTGAAGACAGTGAGGCAGAGAGAGCGAATTCTCCCTTACTGAGCCATTTGTTCTATTCAGGCCTTCAATAGACTGGATGAGTCCCACCCACAATGGGAAGGGCAATCTGCTTTACTCAGTTCACCAGTTCAAATGTTAATCTCACCCAGAAACACACTCACAGACACACCCAGAATAGTGCTTAACTAAATATCTGGGCATTCAGTAGCCTGATCAAATGGACACACAGATGAAACAGACATTTTGGAGAGAGGAAAATTTAATTTAACAGGCAAACAAACTAGCATCATCATGTATTTTTGGATGCCAAATTAAGGTTTCTATTCCTAAATGAAAGAGTGCATTGTATGTATACATAATTTTCTCCAGCATTGCTAAATGGTTTGTTTGCAGACATTGAGTCAATAAGTTTAACTGAGGTTGATATATTGCTACCTGAGTACAGTGGAGGGCAGGTGGGGCAAGGCAGTTAAGGATTTTCACAAAGGGTTGAGTATACTGACCATGTAATCTGGGTTGGATTAGGAAAGAATTGAGAAGGTCAGTGGAAAAATGGAGAGTGAAGTAAATGGTAGGGACAATTTTCAGTAAAGTCATAAAATTACTGGAGCATTAGCATAAGTGAGCTGAAAGGATATACAATGGTAGAAGATAACTGCCAGAAGTTATTTAAAACTGAAATTTTGAAGGTGATGCCATCAGTGGTGATGATGAGGTCTTTGGCATGACCATGGTGGAATGGTGAGTAGAAGAGATTGTTGGAGTTCAGGAGGCCAAGGAACTGAGAGAACATGTTATTTGGAGTCTCATCTTTGTGCAAGTGGAAGTCACAAACACGTGATGGGTGAGGGAGATCTAGATTCAAATGTTAGAGTTATCAGGGAATGAGAGGCCATGACCAGAAGCTTAGCAGATGAGAGGAAGAGGAAGAGTTGGAAATGTCTAATCACATGAGCACTAAGGCAGGAGGGGTGTTGAAGGAGAGACAATTTGGTAATAGCAAAAAGACAAGACAGATGGGTCCCAAGGAATATAAAGTAAAGGAGAAATTTCTTTATTTATGGAGAGATGGAAGGAAGCAGTGCCTTTAGGGGACCTTCAGATTTTGACCAGATCAAGAACATGAAGAGAACATTCAGAAAAGAAATTGTGGATGTAAGAGAGTTCAGTGATAACGGACAACGGTCTCTAAAAGCTGAGTGGAAAAGTTTGGTCATGTAGAAAAGTGTCAGAGATGAAACCAGTTTAGGGAAAGAATACAAATTTACAAGTGTGATCATCCACGTGATGATGGCTGGTGTGGGATGCTTAGATTCTGATGGTGACTGAGGTGAAACAGACATGATACGTCTGGTCCTGGAAGTCGGAATGACAGTCGTTCAACAACTAGAGTGCTTAATCTTGGCAAGGGCTGGTAGTAAAGCAGTCACAGCTTAAAATAATTGAAGAGCCCAAAGAGTCTAGCCACATGCCACACCCCTGGAGGAAGGGGCCAATGTATTAGAACCATCAGCTGTTGATGTTCTTGGAAACGGGTGTGTCTGTATTTGCCAAAGCACAGCTTAAGTAGTTTGATCAGAACAATTTTAAATAACTCAGATGTGCAAGGGGAAGAATGCAGGCCTTGGAATCAGAGATCTGGCCTCCTGGGAAAATTAAAAAATTAAATTATTATTTAATTATTCTGAATGACAATGTTGTCCCCTATGACATGGAGATGATTTTGTTATTTATGAATATTAAAAGAAAATATTTTTTCTGGAACACAGAAAACAACTAAAATGTATTAGGACCTTCTTTCCTACTTGTGCATAATGTGTTTAACTCTGGCTTGGTGTTCATAAACAGTGGAATCTATGCAGGTGGGACACATCAGCGGGAAGAGTTGAGAACTTGGAACAACTTGTGTGATACATGTCCCTCAACTCCTTGGCCCAATTTTCATTCCTGGAGGACCCTTTTGATGACAGTCAGATGACAGCTAACGCTGTCATATCCTTCCATCCCTATATGGTTGTTGACTGCAGATACCTTGGGATTTTCAGCAGAGTATTATACTTTGGGGTAGGCTATTCTGAAGAACTCTGAAACTTCAGTTTCAGCTGTTAACTCTATGACCCCAGCTGGTAGCACAGAGTCTCTTGGATCCAAGCGATTCCAGATAAAAGCAAAGGTAAAATTAGGAAGTGAACCTTAAATATGTAGACGGACAATGGCACATGTTTAAAATTATTGATCAGAGGCATAAAATAGAGTATTGCTTCCCTGAGCACCTATCTGAGCTCACTAGGTTACCTCTCCTTTTTCCTCACTTCTTAAGTTCAGCCACCCTGGAAAAATCTATGATAAAACACAAATCAGTTCAGTTTTAACAACAACGTGACCACCTGATTCATAGCTTTGTACTAAGCATTAAGATACAGACCAATAAAAGTTGGTAAGAGATATGATCCCAACTTGAAGAAGTTACAGTCTAGTGACCTGACAACTGAATAATCTCTACTCTGTCACGGTCAATAAATATTGAAAACCCAGAGCAACAAGTGTGTAGTAGAAAAGGGGCTGTTCCTGTCTGCTCCTGAGACTCAGCTCATTGTACAAATTAAAAGTCTAGAGAGGGAGGACAAAAGACCAGAAATAATCTCAAACACTCTCAGAGATTGAACTACATCAGCAAAGCGCTTGCTGAATACAGAATAGAGAGTCACATTGCCTATCATTCCTCACCCAGATGTGTGTGTGTGTGCACGCGCGTGTGCACACCTGTGTGTGTTACTGATTTAAATTTTGGCTTTACAGAATTAGTTTGTTAAACACATTATGTTTATGATAAAGGTATTGTTCATTATATTACATAGCACCTTATTTGTGTAAACTCTTATAATACCTATTTGGTTCTTGAATCCAAACTAGTTGGGACCTATTCATGGAAATTGGCTCATTTTGTCTTATATATTCTGAAAATTGTAGGGTACTTAGTTTACTTATTTTCAATTGGCTTCCAGAAACCTTAGAGTCAAATTTATGGTCCATCTCTAACAAGCAGAATATGTTAACCATCATTCAATCATTCAATCAATCAATCAATCATCTTTATAAAGAGGAGGCTAATGGTTCAAAGTGCTTTGGAGTTTTGATGGAAGCTGGCACCTGTACACAAGCATTTTACACCTTTCTAAACACTTGTTAGAGCTCTGCTAGCCTAATTTAGAGTTTTGATATCTACCTGAACTGCTAAGACTCACTCTTGTGATAACTTGAGGATTTTCCAGCTAATACTGAAGCTATTTGTCTTTTCCTTCTCAGTAGAAGCCCTGATTCAGCGTTTGGCATTGTTAGTACTCCGCACTCTATCTGTTCACTTTCTAAAGGGTATGCTAAGCTTCTGGAATTTGAATTTGAAGCTCTTCATAAGATTTGCCTCTAACATTTGTATGTTTACTTGAGAGTGTATTCTAGGGCCCTCTCATATGATAGTTTCTGACTGTTGATTCCATTACTTTTTTTAAAGACAAGAAAACTACAAAAGGTATGTTATTATTAAATATTAGAAAACACAAAAAAACTAGAAATAAGAAGAAACCATTCTTGATTCTACTACAGAAAAGTAATTACTGCTAATATTTTAATGTCTTTTTTCTATTTTTTCTATTCATGGGAATTTTTTCTGGTTTTTCAGTGTTTCAAGTGTACTTTGAGTATTAATTGCTATGTCATTCTGAATGGGTTCATTGTGTGATGGGATAGCACAATGGTTAAGAATGCAAATTCTGGAATGAGATTGCTTTTTTAATGCTGGATTTTTGACTTACTAAGTGTGTTTGACCTTAGGCAAGTTATTCTTGCGTTCTATGCCTTGGTTTTCTTATCTGTGAAATAGAGATAGTACTATCCATCTCAATAAGTTATTCTGAACATTAAATAAGTTATTATATATGAAACACATAGAATAGTGGCTGGAACATAGAAAATGCACAATAAGTTTTAGCAGATATTAATTAGCACTGTTTCTGTATATTCAAAGGCTATGTATTTCCTGGAAGTTTATATATTTAAATTTTTATTGCAAAAGATGTGTTGTTAAAATGCAGAAATACAGAGGAGATTAAAAAACCAGTAATTACAACAACTAGCAATTGCAACACCTAGGAATAGCAACTATTAATATGTTCGTGTATATCCCTCTGAAAGTATATTTTACACTAGTATTTGGGTGTTTCACGGAGCACTGAGCATGGCTCTGCTAATACACTATTCCACTGTCATCTGCAGTTTTAATTTTTGCAGTTTTTGAGAGAGAGAGAGAGAGTAAGAGAGAGAGAGACCACATTCACATAACTTTTATTATAGTATATTGATATAATTTTTCTATTTTATTATTCATTATTGTTGTTAATCTCTTACTGTGCCTAATTTATAAATTAAATTTTACCATAGATATATATGGATAGATATACATCTATATATTTACCATAGATATATATGGAGATACATATATATGAAAAAACAGTATATGCAAGGTTTGGTACTACCTGTGGTTTCAGATACCCACTGGGGATCTTGGAATGTATCCCCTTTAACTAAGGGGGAACTACTGTAGCTACAATTCTCCAGGATCTACAGTTAATATGCTTTATTCTACTGGTGACAGGAAGTGAATCAGACAGGTCGCCAGTCACTCTGATGCGCTCATTTTAGTTACTGATTTTGGCATATTAGTAAAAATTTGGAAATAAACAAGTTTTTTGGTAAATACAAGCAAACAAATTACTTAAAGAGTATAATAATAGACAGTAGACATTTCATAATGCTTTTTGTGTGTTTTCCTTAAAAAATTATATACTCAATACGCTATTTGTTTAGAGTGGATTGTGTGCAAAGAATTCTTCCGTGGGATGGGGACGTAGTTCCCTGATCTCGTGGAGGTAACATAATAATGTATTTTCTAATTTTGATATTCAGGAAACATAAACTTGCTGGCATAAGTTTGCATAAACGTAAGTTGTGGCAAAAGTCATGTTTTGGAAATGATTTACAAATATATAGATTTGGTTCATTTTGGAAGACTCTGGCCTGTGTCTGGGCAACAACCATCCATGGAATCGCTACAATAAGCTTACTCTTTTGAAGAGTATGCTAAAATGGAATTCAAGCACTGAGACATCACTTCAACTTTTCACTAGATGAGTCCATACACTATAGCAAAATACAGGCGCACCATTTGTAAACAGAGATGTAGAAGGAGATGTGTTTTGGAATTTTATAGGCCCGGGTTTAAAACCAGACTCTGTCATATACTCACACTGTATGAACATGGGGCACGCTTATTTGTGCCTCATTTTTTTCATTGATAGGACAGTCATAATATCTGTTTTGTAGGACTTTTCATGATAATTACATGAGATGATGTATATTATGAAGCTTGTATGCAGTTTGTGGTTATTGCTGCTACTGTTTTCATGAAGCAGGTGGGTCTCTTGGGGGCCTTTGACAGCATGATAAAACAGTCCAGAAGCTTTTGTTACTGTCTTGGCTCTAACGGCACTGACAATTTCTTCTAAGTTTGGAGTGAGAGGCACATTGCTTTGTGAGGCCAGGCCAGGTGACCTCAATCTGACCAGGGGTAGGGGACGGATGGGTGGGGTTTTGCTCCCCTAACGTGAACAGCAATGGAAAGCATGGATGAAGTCTCAGAATGGCTTAGTTTTGGTACCAGTGTGGTTTTAGTTGCCATATTTGCTTTTGATAACTGTTGGCAAAGAATAAATATCTCTAAATCTTTTCAACTCCTCCTTGCCTTATGATAGTTAATAACTATTCTTGTTTATCACTTTATTAGTTCATTGAGTGAATGAGTTCATTTTCTTACCTATCTCCACCAATGTTCTATCCTGCATAGTGCCACAGACTGGCACTATTATAGAGCCCCCAAAGCAGCACTTTTCTGTGTTTTTTTTTTTTAACTTTCTCTTAATTTCATAAAAGAGAAGACTACCGCTTAAATAGCTCAATCTTAAATTCAGAAAAGAAAGACCGTGTGCTAGAGAATTAGGGTAAGCAATGGAAAATCCTTCTCTTTTTTTCTTCTGCTGATTTGATTCAAAACTAAACCTTAGTTTCTCCATCCCTAAGACAAGAATATTTTCCCACCTTGTTATCTCTGAGAAATATGGAGAATTTGAATGGTGAAAGGTTTGATCTTAGTAGAGAGAAAAGAATAAATTGCTCACTTAATAAATTGCCAGGCCACTTGGGTACTATTTAGCAGATTACCTTTTGCAGAGTGCTGAATGATAGTAAACGGTAAGTGGTAGTAGCTGGAAGAGTTAATGCAGCTTTGCTCTCTTGAACTGAGGCTCTGCAGTTTCCTTAGAATGAGATGGAATTATTTCTTCCCTTTTATCTAAGGTCCAGTAAACCCTCAAAAAAGGAAGACATTATTACCTTTTTCCATCTTCCATGCCCATTAGAATAAAAAAGACTTTATAATCTTACACATACATATATACACAGTAAAAATGGCCATTATGAACTCTGTAAAGAATTCTTTAAAAAGTGTCATTTATTGTTCCATTCATTAAAAATCCTTACCGAGTACGGACTATGTGCTAGGGTTTGTGCTGAATGCCTGGCGGAGGCCTGTGAATGAGGTGGCCCCTGTCCTTTAGGTGATGCCAACGACGAGAAAATGTGCCAGTGACCATGGCTGGTAACGGAGAAGAAAGAACATATGGGCCACAGGAGGGAACCGGAACCTGGGACAGGTAAATCTCAAATTGAGATTCTTCTCCAGTCAGGAGCTAGTAGTGGCCAGAAATAATATAAAAAAAATTGTTTACCTGGTGGAAAGCTTGCAACAGCGTTCTCTTGTGTAATGGGCTGTTCCTAAGTGTGAGTACCAGGCCCAGGGCAACCCCGCTCTGCGCACTACTGCAAGGATGTATTCACTATTAGCTCTGACAGTTACGTGATTAGTGCTATTCCGGATTCCCTAGCATGGTCAGGTGTCAGATTCAGTCTAGGAGAAAAGGATGTGTTTCCTATGAAAAGGCCTGGTCTTTACCAGTGTTCCTAAAAAGACTTTTCTATGGACTCTGAGAGAGATTCTCAAGTCAAAGTCATTAAATATCAGGGACTGGCATGGTAGACAGGTCAACGGGGAAAGGAACACCCTGTTCCAGTTGAATTCTGGTAGATAGACCGACTGACTCTGAGCTGCTTCCAGAAGGTATGGGGTACTCTGGCAAACATTGTCTTCTTAATTTGAAAAGCAATTTTTGCATATGGTTAAAAAATGGAAACCCCCAAAGGATACATACAAATGCATGCATGGTTAAAAAAATTTAAAACCCAGTTCTACTACTCAGAGATAACTGCTTTTAACATTTGGTATATTTTTCTTCTTAATTTTCTAAATTGGAATCATATTGTGTATTTAATTCTACAGCCTGCTTTTATTCACTTAGCAGCATATTGAACACATTTTCCCATGTAATTAAACATTCTTTGAAAACATTATTTTAAATTACTGCCCAATTCCCCTCTTATTGGACATTAAGATTGTTTCCTATTTTTTCTCTCCATAAATAAGTCTTCAATGAATATTTTTATTTGTAAAAACCTTTGTCTATTATTTCCTTAGATTCTTAGAAATGACATTACTGGTTCAAAGGGTTTAATTTTTTCAAGGCTTTGGATATATTTTGCCAAATTGTTTTCTGAAAGATTTTAGCATTTTGCAGTTCTGCCAACTGCAGCCCTTTAAAAGAACTGTTTGATGATTGACGTTGAGCTTAAGTGACCTGACCCAGGAAAAAAAAAAAAATCACACAATTCACCATACCCTTGCTTTTTTTTTTTTGGTTTTTAGTAGAGACAGCACTCTTTTTCTTTCCAAAATGAGTTGGACTTTACAACATTGTATAAAGGAAAGCTTAAAAGTACAGACAACTGTACATTTTGTACTTCTGTTGCTGGTTGGTTAGAAATGATAAAAACATAAAATGTTATGTACATGTGCACACACACCCAAGTATATAGGCAGAAAAAATTTATACCTAAAAACACATTTTGTTGTGTTTTTATAAATCCAAGAATAAGATAAAAACACATTCTGTACACCCACACTCTATACTGATGTATATATTTGCTGATATATATGAAAAATCGGTATAAGGCATTAGTGTGATTATAGATACATCACACCAACATAATACACGAGTATATCCAATATTATATGCCAATATTATGACACCATACATAATATTTTGTACCTGATCTCAACTCTGTATCTTGAGAATGTTTTTCTAATTTCAATAAATTTTCATTTAACTAATTTTTAATGACTGCATATATGCTGTTTGAAGTTATGCCAAAATTTATGCAATTACCCTCACCACTGAACATTTAAGTTATTCTTAATTTTAGACTATTATAAACAACTCTGTAGATAATCATTCCACATATCTTTAATTATCTTATTAAATTCCCAGAAATGCAATTTCTGGATCAAAAAGCATGCATGATTTTAACATATTTGAAAACTATTGAAAGATAACCAGAAACAACCAGAAAGGTTGTTCCAAAGTATATTTTCATGAACAATGATAACATGGGAATTTTGTAATATGTAATTAAAAATTTTATTTATTGTTCCATCTTTTTATAGCTTGTCTTACTAGTTTTCTATTGCTGCTATAATAAATTACTACAAATTCAGGGACTTAAAACAACACACATTTATTACCTTACAGTTTTTTAGGTCAAAAGTCTCATGTAGGTCTCACTGGGTTAAAATAAAGGTATCTCCAGGGCTATACTTTTTTTTTGTGGGCCTTATCAGGATTCATTTCCTTGCCTTTTCCAGCTTCTAGAGAGACTACCTGCATTCCTTGGCTCATGCTTTCCTCCATCCTCCAAATTTGCAAAGGCGAATCAAATTCTCCTCAGGTTGCATCGCTCTAACCTCTTCTACCTCCCTTTTCTGCTTTAATGATCCTTGTCATTATATTGGGTCCACCTGGATAAACCCGGTGCTCTCCCCAGGTCAAAGTGTATAATTTAATTACATCTGCAACATTCCTTTTGCCATGTAAGGTAACATTTTTCCAGTTTGGGAAATTAGGATGTGGATGTTTTCAGGAATCATTATTAATCTCATTGCTCATACCCCTGTGTTTTTCAGTACAGTCAAACTTGTTAATCTCATTGCTCATACCCCTGTGTTTTTCAGTCCAATCAAACTTCAATTTCTTTTTCTTTATTGCTTCCAATGTGGCTCCATATTTAGACATCTTGCTTCAGACATTAGAATTTATTAATTCAGGTCTCAACCCTTAATGTGGTTCTCCCTTGATCATTTGCTAAGCAGCATAGTATTTTAAGATGACAAAGATCATTATTTTGTTTGTTCCTCAACTTTCAGGCTTCTTCCTTCCAAGGGTACATTTTTCATTTCAAAGCCATAGGAACTGGTGTCACTTTCTCTCTGTACTGATAACACAGGATTAAAATTGTTGCGCCAAATAGTTTTCTATTTTTCCCTCTCCTCCTAATTTATCACAAGCAGATATTCTACGAGAAGTTGGGAAAAAAGATTTCCAGCTGATGGGCAGCGCCTCTACCTTGCGGAAGATTCATTGCCCTGTACATTTTGAATCTGCTGACAAGAAACTTGCTGCAGAAGTAATCAGAGCCCTCGCAAGATTGATTTTTGTTCCCTGCTGGCATATGGCATAGAGGGTGGAAAGGCTCTCATCTCTCAAACTAATCTTAACTATTTAGAAGCCATTATTGCAGGATTACAAATCATCAGAATACCCCCCTTTTCTTAACAACGTTATTTATTAGCAAGACCTTCAAATTAGTCTTGTGCCTTGGCTTCACACTATTCTTAAAATCAACCCTGAAATAAGTTTTGCCTAAAAAGCATTTCAGTTAGCACCATCATTTTAATTGCCCAAACGTGAAGCCAAATTCCATTTCCAGTTCACAGTTTAAAAATAATTCAAACCAAAATGCAAATTGATTCTTGTCTTCGGTTTGTAAGAAATGCTTAAAGTCAACTTGTCACAAAGAAGAAATTGAATCTATTACCTGTACTCTTTCAGGAAGGAGGATGTACGGAAAGGAGAAGAGTGAGATTTATCTGATGTTTGGCTGATATATGGGTATATAAAATCTTAAGTAATACTGATAATGTCATGCAATATTGCAACACATATTTTCAGTTGAACATTATAAGACAATAAGGCATAAATGGAAATTAAAGGGAAAAGTCTGAATGGTTGTCAGTGAACACTTTTTCATTCAGAGAATCATAAACATATGGAATGGTGTGTCAGGCAAAGTTTCTGAAACGAGAATATTGGAGTAATTACAAAAGGGATTTATATTCTGAGGATTGAAGTGCACACAATGGGAAAGAACTTTAAGTCAAATGATTTTTAACCACTCCCTCCCAAAAAAGAACCTCTTGAAAATGTATTTTGCAAGTATTATCCGAAACTGTGAAGCATCAGAAAGATGAAAGTGTTTAATGCTTTAAAAAATAACTATTTCAATAAAGAAAGAAGGTAAGAAAAAAGAATTAAGGAGAGATAATACAAAAACTGGAAGAGTAAAAACCAAGTAAGTGTGAGGAAACACAATGTAAAACTATGTAGATGAAATGAATCTATTAATTGAATTTTATGAGTCCTGATTAAAGGCTGAAAAGTTGGTCAAAGTCATCTTAAGGATTTTTTGAGACTCAGTGGATGACATATTTAGCATAGTAACCCTCTTTGCTCCACAAGTCTTGTACCAAAATTCTTAATCTTTACACCCGAATCCAGCCTGTCTTGTAACCCTCATTATCTGCCTCCTTCTTACTCAGCACAAATACTGCTATGCTCATACCAAAACACTAGGCTTTCATAAACATAGCATACGCTGCTCTCCCTGACTGGGATATTTCTCCCCTCGTCTCCAACTACTAAATTTCTACTGGTTCCAAAAGTCATGCCCTTTCGAAATCTTTTTCAGTCAGTCCTCTTTGCCACTTAATAAAGTTAGTTGCTTACATCTCTGAGCTTCTTTTCAGAACTTTGTATTTTCCTCCATTAAGCACCTATCCCATAATTGCAAGGGCTGCATATTGGTATATCCATATCCTTCACCAATCTAGATCAGGGACCAAATCTTATTCAAAAGGAATCCTGGGCACCTGGCCTGGTCCTTAATACCTGTTAATTAACTGCATGATTTAATAAATGAATACCTAAATATTTGGAAAAAAACCACTCTAGGATACTAGAATGAGACTAGAATTTATAGACAAGTAAGTATAACTTCTAAATTGTTCATTTTTTTATTGTAGTGGAATTATGTTGTACTAAATATTGGTTGAAATAATTGATTTATTGTCTAAAGTCTGAAAATATTTTCGCTATTATGACTTTTAAAAAATGTAATTTTATTACATTAATGTAATGTAATTGAGGAAAAAATTTAGAAATCTTTGCTAAATTAATTTGCAACCACCAAAAATAGAAGGATCAGTATGGTATAGATAATAATAACTTTTGTTATGTAAGTGTAATCTCTTACAAAGAAAGATAAGGCTGGAAGAAAAAGGGAAATGATAGATTCAATTTATATTAAGATTTTCAAATTCTGTTTGACATTGTACGCTCATTAGTAAGTATGGAAAAATGAGATTTACTAAACTAGACAGAAGATTGGGGAAGGATTGAAATGAGAGCCTGTAGGCTGCCTGAATTTACTGTCTCCAACCTGGGGATGGTATTATCTCAGAAATATACTCAGATTCCAACTTGATCTTCACCAAATGAAAAAGTTATGAGTGACAAGCAGAAAGAAATTTTAGTTAGGATAAGAGCAGCTCAGTGCTCTTGGTGTGGAGGAAGCCAGAAAAGGAGTTTTTAAATAAGAAGGAGGAAGAGAAGAATATTCTCCTCCCTTGAAAGATGCTTCCTAGAGGTTGCACATAGGACTTCCTCTTGTATTCCATTGGACAGAACCCAGTCTCATTAAATTAAAGCTAATCTATCAGACTAAAACTAATTGTAAGATAGTCTGAAAAATTTGATATTTATTTTGAGTAGTGGTCTGTGTAATAAATTAAGTCTCCTCCGACTTTGAATACTCTAAAACAGGCCACACCAAACAAATATATTCAGCCAAATAATGGAAACAACCCAAATGTCCATTAATAGATGAATGGATAAACAAACTATATACATATAATGGAATATTACTAGGCCATATAAAGGAATAAAGTATTAATACATACTCCAATGTGGATGAACATTGATTAGGTAAGTGAAAGAAGCTTCCATTAATGTGTAATATCCAGAATAGGTAAATACATGAGACAGAAAGCAGATTGTTGGTTCCCAGGAGGGTGATGGGTAGCACCAATGGCCAAGAGGGTTTCCTTTTGGGATGATGAAATGTTTTGTAGTTGGATAGAGATTGTGGTTGCATAATCCTGTGAAAGTCCCAAACACCACTGAATTATTCATTTAAAAATGATTAATGTTATGTTATGTGAATTTCACTATGAAAGAAACCAAACCAAACCAAAAACAAACCAGACAATAGGCTTGAATAATCAGGATGGGTTGATAGGCTGCATGTGAAGGAGAATGAGGAAGACTGAGATGTATCCACCGATTTTGGTAAGGAGGAAGCCTTATTACTACCTAGGGAAAAAGTTGACACTTTCTTCAGCCTGTATTGTTAGACCTCTTCTACTTCTGTGTTTCTCTAAAGGACAACTAACCCAATTCCTTTTACTTTCTCTATTTCCACTGTGGTGGCTCTGTAATGCGGCAACCTGGCAGGATTGAACTACATTTCCCAGAATTCCCTTCCCTGTATGTTTCAAGTACAGGTGAAAGGCCACAAGAGAGTGTCTGGTGTGAGGCTTGGAGTGAAGCCTCACACTGGAAGTGAAGTGAAACAGCAGCCGTTTTTTGTAGCCCACACACACTTGTCTCTTATCTGTTGACTCCAACTTCCGGGGATCCTCCTTCAGTTTCTCTGACCCAGCCAGATGTGTGTGTGTTTGACACTTTGATGAAGGGCCTGTCTCAGCAGGAAACTCACGCCATCAAAAGCAGAGGGCATGAGAACTGACATGGGTTTCAGTCTGTCCTCATTAAGTTCCAACTTGTGCTTATGTATTCATGCTTCTCTTTGCTTTCCCCACTTTAAATCCATTTCCCTTTCCCATGTCTTGCTCTGTGGACTTCAAATTCCAGCATCGGATGCGAGGACAATAGCCCATAGAGACTACTTAGCCAGCTCTTTTAATTGCATAAGGTCAAATCCCTGTAATAAATCTATCAATCTATCTATATTCTAGCCATTCTATTTTCCTGATTGAACCTTGACTGCTATACTATCTATTAGTCACTTTCTGGTGTTGGACTCTCACCTTTTTCACAGACCTTCTTCTCACTTAACGTTTTATTTTCAATTAATTAGAATTGCAATCTGTACCTTGGCCATGGCAGAAAAAGATGTTGATTTGATTTTTGAATATTTAAAATAAAGGCAGAGAGAGAACCTACTATAGTTGGAAAAAATGCCATAATGCATGATCCAGCAATTTTACTCCTAGGTATTATACTCAACAGAATTTCATACATACAGTCACAAAAAGTACATAAATGTTTATAAGAATTTTATTCATAATAGGCAAAAATAGAAACTACTCAAATGCCCATCAACAGTAAAATGAATAAGATCATCGTGGTATATTCACATAATAGAATCCTAAATGACAATGGGAATGAAAATCTACAACGTGAAACAATACGGAAGAATCTAAAAAAAATGTTGAGTACAAGAAGCCAGACACCAAACGACACATATTATATATTGCATTTATATAAAGTGCACAAAGACAGATTTATAAATGGTTACCACTGAGATGGGGGCCTGTGACTGGGGTTCTAGTAATGTCTGGTGAGCTGGGTATTGGTTGCAGAGGCGTGTTCAGTTTGTGAAGATGCATTGAAGCATTGTTGCTGCAACGTTTGTGAGGCTGTTTCCGGAGGAGACTGATCTGACCAGGGGACTGAGAGAGGAAGACCCGCCCTCCTTGTGGGCGGCTGTTATCCAATTGGCTGAGGATAAAGCAGATGGAAGGGGGATATTTGGATATTTGGCTTTCCCTTGCTGCTTCTCTCTGTTTCAGAGAGCAGAATTCTTTTTCTCCTCCTGCCTTTGGGCATCAGACTCCAGGTTCCTTAGTTTTTGGACTCTGGGATGTGGACCAACAGCCTCCAGGGGTCTCTCAAGCATTTGGCCTGTGACTGGGGGTTGCACTGTGGGCTTCCCTGGTTCTGAGGCTTTCAGACTCTGAGTGAGCCGACTTCTCTAGGAGCCATGCTACTGGCTTCTCTGATTCTCCAGCTTGCAGAAGACCTTTTGTGGGAGTTCGCCTTTGCGATCACGTCAGCCAATTTGCCCTAATAAATCCCTTTTCATGTATATCCTATTGGTTCTGTCTCTCTGGAGAACTCCAGCACACACATACACACATATACATAAACAAATAATGCCAGCAACATAAAGTACAGTCATTAAAAGTTAAAGATTAATAAATGTTTTTATTACTAGTAAATGTAGGAGCCAAGGAGAGAATTAGTTTATTGGAAGATGGAACTAAGGATATCTCCCAGAACAAAGCACAGAAACATAAAGAGATGGAAAAAATGAACAGTAAATT
Source organism: Avahi laniger (assembly GCA_963575035.1). Taxonomy (NCBI): domain Eukaryota; kingdom Metazoa; phylum Chordata; class Mammalia; order Primates; family Indriidae; genus Avahi; species Avahi laniger. The sequence continues at coordinate 18,096 of CAUYSK010005929.1, read as the reverse complement.
ATGAGACACAGAAAATAGAATGAAGCTCCAAGGTGCATCTAATTGTAGTTCCAGGAAAAAAAAAATAGTGATGAAAAGGAAACAGGAAAAAAAATATTGACCCAGAATTTTTCAGAAATGAAGAAAAGCCCAATTCTTCAAAAATGCATTAAATAGGATAAGGTTTTAAAAAGTCCTTACCTACACACATCGTAGGGGAATTACAGGCCTCAAGCATACAGAAGAAACTAAAAGCAACTAGAGAGGACCAATTTACCAGCAGAGAATCTACAATTAGGTTGACATTGAATTCCTTATTAAGAAAAATAGATGTCAGAAGACAATGGGGTGATATATTTAGGCTGCCAATGGGAAATATTTTGGAAGTTAGAACTGTATACTAGAAAAACCATCATTTGATAGTAAGAATAAAATAAAACATTTTCAGAAACCCAAAGGCTTAGAAAGGTATTAAGCACAGATTTATGCTTCAAGAACTAATAAAGGATATACTTTGGCAAAAAGGAAAATGAATTCAGAAAAAAGCACGGTGCAAGGAGCAACAGTGAGCTAAGACTGAGGGCCCCAACCCTTGGGCCCTGTCTGGTACCGGTCCCTGTCTGTGGCCTGTTAGGAACTGGGCTGCACAATAACTGCCTGAGCTCCGCCTCCCCTCCTCCCCCTGGAAAAATTGTTTTCCGTGAAACTGGTCCCTGGTGCCAAAAATACTGGAGACCACCAAAAGGGATCAGTACCACATTTATACGGAATTTATGTTTCAAAAAATAAGCTGAGACTAAATTGTAAAGCAAAAATAATGTAGGAGTTTGAAAGGAGGAGTTTACAGGAAAGTCAAATTATGTTAAAAGCTTGTCATATTTGGAAAAAGGAAAGAAATACATATTGTTAATAGTGTTAGAAACATAAATTTAAGTATGTGTTAAAATTTAACAATAACAACTAAAAGAATAGACAGAGAATGTATAACTTCCAAATAAGTTGAGGGAAGTAATTTAAAATAATGTTCAAAGAAAACAAAGAGAAAATTTGGGACATAGAAAATACCAAATAATCAGTAAAAAAAATTCCAATAAATGTAACTAGGTTAAACTCACCAATTAAAAAAGACTAGCATATTCAATAACAAGACAAAATAAACCAAATGAACCAAGTAACATCCAGTTATAATTCTGAAAATTGTAACACTATAGACATTATACAATAAATTTAAAAGCCTAATGAGAATGAATAATTTTCTAAAAACATATAAATGATCATAGCACAGAAAAAAATAAAAAATTAACTAGACTGGTTGGTAGTCAAAAGTCAAAATCTCTCCCCTCATTGGTGCCAAGCCTACATGATTTTATAGTGATTTTAGTTTGGATGAACTCATTTGTCTGGGACACTTATTAGCCATTGTAGACCTTGTTTTGTTTATTGTTAAACATTATTATTAAAAGTATCCCCTTTTGTTTTCACAATGTCCTAGTTTGGATGATAAATTATATTATTACCCTAGTTATATCAAATTTGGATGGGATACATAATCCTTATATTATTCAATCTGTTCTAGATGATAGAAAAAGTACAACTGATTTCATGAGGCTAGTATAATCTATTATAACCCTAATGCCAAAATGGAGCAAGGAGTGACTTGTCCACGTTTGAAAGTGAATTTTAGGTTTACAGTAGTTCTAAAGTTATAGAGCCATACATTACCAGTGACAGAAGTGATTAAAAGTTCTATGGCACAAAATAGAGAATTTAGATACAGATCTTTCTCTGTAAAAGATTTTAGTATCTGGCAGTTTTAAGTACAAAATTATTGACAAAATACGATTCTCAATTTGTCAAGCAAAATTGTAATGAAATGCATAGAAAAAAGACTAGACAATAATATATTAAAAACTAAATTGATTATTTCTGGATGATGGAATAAGTGAATTTTAGTTTCTTCATACATTTTAGTTTTCAAATACTTTTACAGCAAGCAGTTATTTTAATGTCTTATTAAAATATGTGGTGAAGGTTTTCTTCTCATTTGGAAGTTAAAGGTAAAGATTGAGAAAAATATAATTTAATATTTAGCATTATTCTTAGTCATAATCCAACACAGAAGTTTTTCCAAAGCTTCTTTCCATTTTTTTTTCCTCTGACATGGAATTTTTCTATTCATTTAAAAGATAGTTCCAGTATTTCCTGGGTAATTTAAAATTAATAATCCAGTACATCGATCTCTGGATATTTACTTCTTAGATCCATCATATATAATTTTGATCAATTGAGATTACTTACATATTTAAGGCCACACTCATTGTAAGGCAGAAAAGACTCAAACATAGTTTAAAACAATGCAGAAAAGAAAATTCATTGCGTTGACTAAGAACCATCTTCCATAGATTTCATAATGTTATGTAACTGAAAGACAAATCAGATATAATCTAGTCTAGCATCTTTATTACAGGTGGAGAAACGGAAGTCCAATGTAGCTCCTGGGCTTCTTCAATTTTTCTGTGGGAACATCCGTAATAGAAGAGACCAGTGTACTCATTTTAAGGTAAAATGTCACTTAAGTCTTGAGTTTGGGCTTAATCATTCCATAACAATTTTGCAGACTACTTCATCGAATCATCTATGTTGGTAAAAAAACAAAAAACAAAAAACAAAAAAAAAATAATGCTTTCAATTATTTATCCTTCAGTAAATTGACACTGCCCAAAGTCACAGAATATTCAGGGATTACAGAATATTCCGAATGTGACTGCCCTCCTCTTCTTGATTACATTAGAAACCACCGTGGATAATGCTGTCTTTAATAAACTAATTTTATTCCCCTTTGATCAGCACACAGTTCAAGAATTGTCTTGGAAAATTTTGAGATTGTGGTAGCCTTTCATACTTTTCCTAATTTTTCCTCTTTCTCTGAAATTAAACACAATGTCATGATATAATTGTTTTAAAAGCTAATATTTCTTTTCTCTCATTTTTCTGCCCCAGTCATCCATATTAAGTTGACACATCTTTATGACAGAGGTATTAAAACGGTGTATTTGTTTCTTATTGATGCTGTAATAAATAACTACAAACTTGATGGCTTAAAACAACAAAACTTTTATTCTTTTACAGTTCTGGATGCCTACAGCCTAAAATCTCTTTACTGGGCTGAAAGCAAGATAGTGGCAGGACTGTGCTCCCTCTTGAGACTCTAGGAGAGAATCTGTTCTTTGCCTCTGCCAGCTTCTGGTGGCTGCCAGCATTCCTTAGCTTGTGGTCGCAGCCCTCTGATATTTGCCTCTATGGTCACGTTGCCTTCTTCACTTCTGACTGTGTCAAATCTCCCTCTCTTTCCCTCTTGTAAAGACACTTGTGATTGCGTTTGTTGCCAATATGGATAGTCCAGGATAATTTTACCATTTCAAAATCCTTAACAAAATCTTATTTGCAAAATATTTCCATATAAGACAACATTCACAGGTTCCATGAATTAGGAGGTGGACATATTGGGGTGTCACTATTTAGCCTACGATGTATGGCTTTCAAATTTGTGTATATATATATATATATATATATATATATATATCATTCTAAGTACTGGGTTTTAAAGTTTCACAGAGGGCATTTTACTCTTTTACCAAAAGTAAAGGTGTGTTGTGAGTATGGGTCTCCAGGAATAGAATGGAAAATTAATCTCTCCACTCAACTGAAAGCACCTTTTGTTTTTTGAAACCTCAAACAAGTGAGATGAATGCAAAAAAAAAAAAAAGAAAGAAAAGAAATTACTTCAAATATTTTTGGGTTTGGGTACTTATAAAGAAAATCATCTTTTGCATAATTTTTCATTCGTGTTTATTATTTTTTAAAAATGGACTGTAAATGCTTAAAGAAGTCCTGTAGAATTAAGGCATTAAGTTTCAGAAATTATTTCACTTTGTGAATGACCAAATGAAAGCATTTTGCATAGTTTGTAGACTAGATAATTTCTTTTGGAAGTTTTTTTTTTTTAAATGTTGAAATAATATGTGAAGATAAATGAAAGCCAATTCAGGAGAGGTATAGTGTAGAAATGGTTTTGTGAACCAAGAGAGCAGTTGTTTGCCTTTTTAGGGTGAATATTCTAGGGTCCCTTATATTTGGTACTATGATAGTCATATTTCACAAGAGCATATGAGGCCCTAGAGTTGCTCCTTAACAGAATTGCTTAATGTATAAATTTAGCATGTCTCCTAATGAGGTTGTAAGTTTTGGGGAAATAGGGAACTTGACATATTTTTTATGCCCTAATAGCACCAAATACAGTGGAATAATATAGTAAACACAGCATAGCATAGCATTGACTATGGAGCATAATACATACATATAGCAAATTCTCAATACTTACTCTACTTGTAGTTTGACTATTGACCACTGCGCCTTGTCTTTTCAGATCACTGATCACCTGGATGAACTGAATTGCTTGAAGTAAGACTAAGAATAAAAGGTGCAGTAATAAAGTGAACCTACGGAAAGGAATTATTGCTATATATAACAGAGGTCAACTATATAACTATAAATTGTATTAGTTTCCTATTGTACTGGAACAAATTATCACATACTTAGTAGTTTGAAATAACTGTTCTACAGGTCACAAGTCTGAAAATGGGTCATATGGGGGCTAAAACCAAAGTATCAGCAGAACTGATTTCCTTCTAAAATCTCCAGGGGATAATTCCTTCTTTGTCTTTTCCAGCTTTAGAGGCCATCTACACTCCTTGGCTGGCGGCCTCCTTCCGACTATGTCATAACTCCTACCTCTGATTCCGTCCTCACGTCTCCTTCTCCGACTCTGATTCTTCTGCCTCCATTTTATAAGGACTCTTGTGATTACATTAGGCTTGCTCAGATCATTCAGAATAATCTCCCCATATGAAGATCCTTAATCCCACGCGAAAAGTCCCTTTTGTCATATAAGATAACATAGTCACATGTTTTTAAAATTAGAACATGGACATCTTTGGGGTCATTATTCTGCCTACCACATAAGTCAACATTTGCTAACTGAGTCCAGTATTTTTTAACAATAGGAAAGCAAAGTATATGTCTTTTCATTTTGTCAAATAAATTTAAAATCAAAGAAAGCCGGATTAAGTATGTGTGGAGGATCCCACATGAAATGTGTTTTGATGTTTCAACAGCAGATGCATCACCCAGGGACACTCTCTTTAGGAAACAGCAGGAGCCTCCTGCCTACTCTCTCTCCTGGCTTAAAATTCATCTTCTCACCAGCTGCCAGCTTTAAACTACAGTGAGCCTCTCAGTTTATGGTCCTTTCAAGCTAAAATCTGTTACACTAGTAGAAAAATTGCTATACTTATGTAAATCAATAATTGTGATGTATATGACACCATAAATTCATAGCATGCCCAGAGTGTTGTTAGCTGCAACATACGTGTTTGGTGTGTTTAGCCAATCAAGCAACATATACGATGTAACTCATTTACATACCTAAGTATATCTTCAGTTTTCTAACTCATTTTTTAAAATAAAGATACAAAAATTCTGGATTCAAGAATATACAAAAATTATTAGGAGAACTCTGTGTTCAAACAATTCCAATTATGTTGTAAATATTCTAGGAGGCTTTTTAGGTCTTCAGCATGGTAACATTTCTGAGCAAGACTGAAAGGCTCTTAACAGATTTTTTCCCTACTCTCTGTCACAGATCTAAATAAAAGGTGCTATTAGAAACTGGAAGTGGGCTTGATAGTGATGGTTCTAGGTGACCCCAGGTTCTAGATTTAGAAATTTTATTTTCTAAAGTTCTAGCGTCTGTTTCTATGTTAGTGTTAAATGTTAACCATGCAATTGTTTTCTCTCTACACATCAGGGTTTGCATGGGAATAGCCATATATTCATTCATCAAGAAAGTTTTTAGCACCTGGCATTTTGGGCCTGTGTGAAAACCTGGAGATATTAATATGATGATGTACAGGTGAGACATGATGTCTGCTTCTTAAAAATGTATAGTCTAGTGGGGTGGGGGAGGGGAGGATAGTCATCGACAATTGTGCAGATAACACATCAATATAAATACAACTGTGATAAGTGCAACCAAGGGAAAGTGCAGACAAGAACATACAGCTACAGATTTAACCCCATCAGGAAATGAGAGAAAATTGCCCTAAGAAAGTATTTTTAGACTGAGGTGGGATAAACAAATCTTGTTTGAGAATATTTTTTTCAACTAGTCATTTTCTCTTCTACTTCTCTATATAACTAAATTTTTGACTTGGATCTTTTTTCAATTTTATTTAATTTTTTTTTTTTGCAAAAATCCCTTTTTCTGTGGCTTCAATGAAACAAAGACCTGCTGCCATTCACCGACTTAAAGAAATTTCTGTAGTGCTCATTTTTTCTCCAGGGTATTTGCTCATCTTGGCTTTGAAAGTGCAGTTAAAGCTTGATCAGATATATGATCGATCAGATATTTGATCTTGATAATTTATAGGCCTTCTTGATCTATTGAATTTATTTTTCTTGAATAGATTCAGTGAGGTTTGATTTTCAAGTAAGGTTTGACTGCAGCTCTCTCTTTAGCCAAATAACATAATTTATGGTAGTGCATTCTGATGTGGGTTCTACCTATGCTCTTCCATTGGAAAACCCATTTCCAGCAAGCAGAGAACAAGACTAAGCCTGTTCTGATACTTAAATGTGTCTTTACTCCATTTGCTTCACTTATTACTAATCAGAAAAATGTAGTAATCCTATTCACAGTGTTATGCTACATTTCTCAAGACTTATTCCAAGTAATTATATGCATCTTCTCATAACCTAAATTGATGACATTTCTCTAGAAAGTGCTCTGATATGTGCTGCCATTGTATAAAGATTCAAACGGACAGAAATATGGTTGATTCTGATAAGTTTTATGCAAATCTCCAAAAAAGGCTATTTTTGTTGTATTTGGGTTTATCTGTGAAGTTATGGAGTAGAACACTTCATCTTTCATTGTGAAAAGGCATTCATTCCACTTCTCTTTACATTGGGAGATACTGTTATTGCCTTGATACAGTCTAGAGCACCATCCAGTTCAATGTAGCCATCCTGTGGAGGGAGGCACTATGTTTACTGCTTAAGAACCTTTGCTGGAAAGTCAAATAGCCTGGATCTGAATCTCAGCCCTGCCTATAGCAGCTGTGGCTTTGGCAAAACACAACCTATAATGCTTTCTCTGTTTCCTCAAGAGAGAAAAATGATCAACCTATGGACTTGTGGGGATTAATTAGGTCATGTACTACATGATGTCTGGTATGTTGTAAAAGACCCAATGCTGACTATTACTGTGAGTAATGAATGTTACACGATATGTTAGGTAGTGTTGTCGATGCTGGACCTCTCAATCAGGGAGGTTGTGGTGCTGGAGAAATGACATATAGTACCTAGGACGTGACAGTTCCTATATGGACAGGTGGGAGTGACGTAACTACCTGGGATAAGAAGGTGGACAGAGGGAAGTGGATGTAGAAATGCTTCACAGATCAAGTGACTTTTGTGCAACTTCTTGAAGAATAAAAAGTATTTTGTCTGTGGAGCAGAAGGGGAAGAGATTTGGAGGCAGGAAAAGTATCAAGAAAACTTGGAACACACCTGGGTAAACAAGGAGTGGTAAGGAGCACAATGGGACTTTTGCATGGAGGACGTGATGGGGAAGATGCTGCAAAGGTAAGTCAGGGACAAGTTATATAAACAGAAACCCTTTTTCAGCACTCAAATCCAACCAGATGAAATATTGCTGAGAAGGGATTTCAGCGAGTTCAAGCAGTTCAGTGACAGCATATATCACAAAGGGTAAGTCTATATATTATCATTTGTCAGAGCTATCAAGCTATCAAAATATTCTCATTCTTAGCTATGGTAGTTTACATACATTATTCAGTGTACCAGGGTGCATTTTTTACATGTTTTCTGAGGGTCTTAGACCATGCATATTCTCCAAAATGTGCAACCTTTAAACTGAAAGTAATCTCAATATATGCTGCCATAATCACTTGAAATATAATCCCATTTTGCCAGCCCTAACAAAATTGTGAAGAAGATCAAGCTTGTCCTTTATTTGCTCATTCCTTGTCAATTCATCTCAATCTATATACAAATCTTTAATATATATCCAGAATATTATCACATCTCATCACTTCTGTATCTATCACTCTAGTCAAAATCATGATCATCCCTTATTGGGACTATTGGAACAGCCTCCAAACTGGTCTCTCTGTTTTGTTTTGTTTTTTTAAAATTTTTTCCTCTTCTTCTGTGCTATCTGCTACCATAATCAGCCAGAGTGACCTGTAGAGAAAATAAACATCATCCTGTTACTTCTCTGGTTTTCTTTCTCCAGCGGCTTCCCATCTCACTTAAAATAAAACTCAGTGTTTACCCTGGCTGCCTGCTGCCTCTCCAGTTTTACTGGCTAATACATGGACACATTGGACTCTGCTCCAACTTGAACATGTAAAAACACATTCCTGCACCACCTCCTTCCCCCAAACAAGGACCTTGAATTTGCTGCTCTACTTGCTGTAGATGCTTTTTTCTCAGATGCCAGTAAAGCTTGCCCCTCCCTGCACTGAAGTCTCTCATCGGAAGGACATTTCCTGACAAATTGAAGTAATATTTCCTCTCACTACCAATTTCACATCCATCATGACATTTGGCACTGCCTGAAATATTGAATAAATTTACTTAGTTTTTGCCTCATTCCTTGCTTCTCCCCACCAAAATATGTACCCCATGGGAACATGGACTTTGTTTTGCTCACTACTGCATGTATAAGTGTCTGTGTCCTAGAACACAGTAGATACTCCCTAAATATTGGTTGAATGAATCCTGGAGAATTTCATTTGTTTCTTTTATTTACCCTCAATTTATACGTCACTTATCCAATCATCCAGCCTTTCATATAGACCTCAGTCATCCTGAGACTGCCTTTTTCCTCCCTTCCCAAAAGTTCCATACACATCAGAACTATTGCGGTTTTTGGTCAGCCCCTCAGTTCCAGAATCTGTTTCCACTCTAGGATTAAAATATAACCATTTTGAAGTGAGTTAAACTTTTCATGTTGGCAGGTACATGACCAATTCATCCTTGATAATGTAATAATTACCGGCAAATGAAAATGTGTTATCACTTCAAGGAATATTTATATTTTAACAGCAAGTGTTTCCTTAATAATCAGATGGGCTAGTGGAATTGTGGATTGTTTAACCAATGCTGTAGACTGAATGTTTATGTCTCCCCAAAATTCCTATGTTGAAATCTAATCCCCAATGTGATAGTATTTGGAGGTGGGGCCCTTGAGAGGCGACTGAGATAAGTGCTCTCACAAAGAGGCCCTGGAGAGCTGCCTTGCCCCTTTCACCACGTAGAATGCAGGGAGAAGGAGCCATCTTTGAGCCAGAAATGGGCCCTCACCAGACAGAAGTAGAGGTTTTAGGGGCACCGGAAAATGTTTTAGAGTGATGGTAATGGCCTAGATTGTGATTGTGGTAGTGATCATATGACTATATACATTTGTCAAACTCATTGAATTAAAACTGATAACTTGGCCGGGTGCAGTGGCTCAGGCCTGTAATCCTAGCACTCTGGGAGGCTGAGGAGGGTGGATCACTCAAGGTCAGGAGTTCGAGACCAGCCTGAGCAAGAGCGAGATCCCGTCTCTACTAAAAAATAGAAAGAAATGATCTAGACAACTAAATATATATATATATATATATATATATATATATAAATTAGCGGGGCATGGTGGCACATGCCTGTAGTCCCAGCTACTTGGGAGACTGAGACAGAAGGATTGCTTGAGCCCAGGAGTTTGAGGTTGCTGTGAGATAGGCTGATGCCACGGTACTCTAACCTGGGCAACAGAGCAAGACTCTTTCTAAAAAAAAAAAAAAAAAAACCTGATAACTTAAAATTGATAATTTTTATGGCATGTAAATGATGCCTCAATAAAGCTGACAAAAACAAGAAAAGGGGGATAAAAAGACAAAAAAGTCAATACAAGTGGATACATATGAAAGAAACCACTCAGACTTAATAAATCAGCTTAGGGAGAGTAGCATGGGAAGAAATCTGGGTCTCCAGGTTACTGTAAGCATGTTTGAAAATACCCATTCTTGTTTTCTTTCCTCATTATCTAACTACTTATTAACTATAGTGCATCAGTGACATTTATTCAATATTAGATGACAGGGAGAAAGGTAAGGAGCCACAGAAAGAGAAACTGTCTTTACTCTTGAATGAAAATTCAAAAATGGAAGAGAGAGTGTTGACATTTTGATCTGTTACGCTTCAGCTCACATCCTCCTGGTGATTTGGCTTTTTGTGTAAGCAAATAAACCAATCAGAATGATTCGTTCCTGCTACCAGTTTAGTTTATGTGAGCAAACATTTGAATTAGTCACCGTGGGCCAGCAAGACAAATGGGTGCGCTCCATCCTGATTGTGTCACAAGTTTAGTTAAATGCTTAATCTTATCGGGCTTCCCCAGAGCCGTAAACGCGAGTGTAGCTAACTCTATTGTTTTTGACAGCGTAAAGTGTGTATAAATTGAGACCTCATGAAGAAAGATGGACTCTGAGACTTGTTTTGTTATTGGGTTTTTTTTTTACTATTAACTTTTTGATAAATATATATCTCTTTCTTATGTAGTAAAAATCAAATGAAGCATCAGAAATGGTGTCTTAGATTTTTAAAACTTATTTTTTTCCTGCTCGATTCATAAAATTGCATTATTTTTTTTTTTCTAAGTTTCTTTTCTAAACTAAGCCTTGAATTCTCAGGATATCACATTATTTTAGGTTTAGAATATCACATAATTTTAAGTTTAGGATATCACAGAATATCACATACTTTTAGGTTTAGGATTATTTTCATCAATTAAAATGAAAGAATAGTAGAAAGTTAAGGAGTTTATTCATCATTATATGGAAATTTTTTACACAGATGAATATTTATTATATACAGTTAGAATAAAATTCATACATTCCACCAGCAGGCATCTGTAGTGGACATCTGTTACTTCTGTCTGCCCAGCAGTGATTCCCTCTTCTTCCAGTAACAGCATGCTCATGAATTCATTCTTTGGGCAACTCCTTCTCCCCCATTGTGTGCATTCTTAATGTCAAGTAAGACCCCTGGCCCTTTACTAACAAGGCACATATGACCAAAACTATGGAAAATATGGTTCTTTTTTCTGGGAATGTTGGGTTATAAATGAAATTTCCCAAGGATGAAAAGTGGAACTAAGTCCCCTCTAAAATGGTGTTGTGAATACTCTCAGTTCCAGCTACCTAGAACCTTGGAGCCATTCTGGTTTATATTTTTTGGAAGAAAATGTCTTCAGTTTTTCCTTGACATCTGTAAGCTATTCCACATATCCTTCTATTAAATTCCTCCTTTTTGCTTCAGTTACCAGTATCATTAAGTTAAGTTGATTTATCAGATTATTGCTTTCAACCCTAAACATTAAAAATCCCATGATTGTCCTGAGTGGTTTTTTGTCCAAGTGGAAGGTGCATCTAATACCCTGACTTGTTAGACCCAAGAGCTCTACATCTCCAAGGACTTTTGTCTCCACCCCAGCGATGCGTTCCTGCTGGCATACCTGGATTTTAGTATCACCTGGATCTCATATTAATCCAAAATTATGAGGTCAAGTATGTCAACAACAGTCTCCCCTCCTCCCAGTTGCTAGTTTAACTCCTTCCATAGAGTCCCCTTTCAGGATGTGGAGTTGCCCATAATTCCCTCTTTTAAGCATGAGACCCCCCACTTAGCTCTATCCCCTGCATACCTACTATTGCGAAGTCCAGAGCAATTCTAGCTCTGGATTGTAGACCTCCAGTCTTCTGCTGTGATCAGCAGAGGGTCAGGGAAGGGAATCTGAGGGGCCTGGCTGCTTGCTGTACAATCTGCCACTCAATTTCTTATGTTTTCAGCCTCATTGTTTACCATCTTCAAAGGTATATGGAGACTCAAATCCTTCAGCCTTTCCAAGGGTCTGGAGGAGAAATTGGCTTCTTTTTCATTCATCTCTTTTCCCCAATCCCTGACCAGCTGGGCCAGTTACTGATACCTAGTGTCCAATATTTTACCATCTCTACAGTCATAATTTCTATTTCTTCATTTTTAAATTTACACTTTAAAAATATTTTTATTGCCATTTAAGTGAGATTGCACAAGAGAGCAGAGATAAATAAGTGTATAACTTTTCATGTTTATCAACCCTGTTATCCCTTTATAAACTTTCCAAGTTAGAAAACATCTTATTTAACAACTATACTTCCCTCCTCTTACACTTCCATCTATATAATGAATATATTTTCTGTCTTGTTTACCACCCAGGGTTATTTAAACATCAAAGAAAGTAAAGTATTTGAAGACAAATTATAAAGTTTTATGCAAAAATATGAAATATTATTTGTTAGTAATCATTTATTATTTCATTCTCAGATTTTTATTGAGCATCTAGTAAAATGACAATGCAACAGTTTTAGCAATTTAGCACCTACCACCTACTACTTATTTTGTTAAAAGCCAAGATTTTGAAAATGAAGAATAAAAATGGCTCTATTCTCAAACACATCAAGGTAAAGATATAACCAGATAATAAAGACATACTTTGTATTTATTATATATTTTAATTGTTTATAATGTATAACTTAATAGTGCTATATGTTACAAGTATTCCAATGGAATTATAACTGAGGTAAGCACAGGGTGCACAAAAGGAAGAGAAAGTGTCCGTAGCCAGAGAAGAGCTCAGAAATCTGGTCCTATGTGATCTACATCTTGAAAGATCAGCATAAGTGGTCAGGGAGATATGAGAGTGGCTAGGCAAAAGTTTGTGCTAACACTCAGAGGCATAAAAATTATGCATAGCTGGAAGATTTCCATAGCTATATTATAGAGTATGTGCAGAAAGGTGTCAAGGCATGAGGACCCAAAAAAATGACTGAGGTGGCCCATACCGTGAAGGGCCTCAATAATATCGGAGACTGGTAAGAAGCAATCTTGTTTGATAAAATCCTCTACAGAAGGAGCTCAGATTCATTTCACATTTAAACTCATTCAAAATTTGTTTCTTCCATGTAACATGAGACTTCTCTAAAGCAGTTTAAATTCAACATTTGTTGTTCTATCTTTAGTGCTTGGTTGGTCATTTACCACAGACAAAGAGCAAGAAGGGAAACCTCCACAGTACCACACACAGTACAGCTTATAAATGATTACATGGCCAAAAAAAAAAAAAAATCAATGTTCACCTTAGTTTTTCTGCTGAAGACTTCATAAACCTTTAATAATAAGTTAACCTCAATGTGAATTATGATTATTGTTCTCCTCTGTGGCCTCCAGATGTCCCACATGTCCTTTGACGGAGGAAATATAGACCTTGACACAGCCCAAAGGAGGATCTGATCCTCATATACAACAGACATTGTTAAAATGAAAAAATTTGAAATAAACATATTTCCTAGTCACAATCAAAATAATATAGAGAGTGCTATGACATGCATTAGCAGGTCTTTGGCCTGCAGTTTCTTCAAGATGCCCTAAATGTATTCGTAGGCGTCTACCAGCTGTAATATGCTGGAACATAACATGTATGATACTATCTAAAAGCTGCATATAACTAACAGGTGAATAATTTCATTCCACCAAAATTTAATTACGATGCTAGAGACAAGTGTTTGCAACATATTAAAAGATTCATATTTTTGTAAGGAGAGATTTGATTAAAGGATAGAAGATTTCACCAGGGTATCCTGAGAAGATACAGAATATCAAATGTTAATAATGAATGTTTATCTACCATAAGCTTAATGGTTTTCCCTGGAGATTATTTTAATTAGCTATAGTAGCACAGAGTGTGCCATTTCTTCCAAAGTGCATTAGGACCTTGTGATTTTAATGATTTCCATCATATCAGGTCACTTCCTCTGAGGCCTTGTAAAGAGCCAGATGTTCTCCTTTTCACCTGTGCTTTTGCACTTGCATTCTATATAACTGTTTTCTTGTGTGTAAATTCTCTGGGATAGATAGAGAGCTAATAACATAAACTGTTTTCATCTGGATTTTCTCACTGGCCTATGGCAAATATAAATCATTTGAGCATGCTGCTTACAATATCATATCTCAGGAGCATATTACTTGCCAAATTGAAAGGGAAACCTTTTGTTTCAGTATAAAGACAGATCACACATGATTGCCCTAGAATTTTATAGCCATTGTTTACATGGAAATTTATTCTAAGCATATATGTATATATATATATATGTATACGTATGCATGTGTGTGTGTATATATATATTTATATATGTAATGTTATCACCAAGTATTTTTCCTACTGGACAAGAGAAGATATGGTGATGCTGACAAATACTATATTTAGTAGTTTATAATTTCAAAAAAGGATTCATTTTGAAATGTATTGATAGATTGGTTATGGTTTTAGTAAAATTCTGGTAGCCAAACTAAATGATCACAACGTCTCCCTATATGCTCGTTGTATGTAATTGATATTATGTAGAATTTGAAAATTTCATATAAAAACTGCATTTTAGTACTATTCTTAAGCAATACACATTTATAGAAATTCCACCTTACACCGAGTCTAAGTTTCCATAAGATATTCTATCTGTCTATTGCTATTACCAAAGAATAAGGATGCTGGAGCGTAGGTAAATAGCCATCCTTTTCGTGCATGATAAACAATCTTGTGATATTTTTAATCCAAATGTAAGCAACTTCTTGTTAAAGACTTGGGGAGCTTGAACTCAATGATCCTACAAGTTTTATTCTGGAAGACTGACAGGAACAAAAGGTACTGGATAACTTTGATACCAAGAGTATGGAAGAAATTCAACAGTTGTTGACAAGGAAGACTTCTAGCTAAAGATCAGAAAGAGCAGTGGGTTGGATTTGACATTGAAAGATTATGAGACTTAAACTTTATTAAAATTTAATGTTAGGCATATCTGGCCTAAGAATGGTTTTACAAGAAAATCCTGCTTACTAAATTTATTTCCAGAAAATTTTGAACACCAATAACAACAACAAAAAATTCTCAGTGCAGAAGTGATACAATCTTGATCCATATACTTTACCAAAAATTTAAAATTTAAATCATAGATCAGAAAGACAACTTATAAATCCTTGAATCTAATCCTCCAGTCCTCTCATTGCACTTCCCCACACAAACACTCAAATATAATTTACACTTTAGTAAACTTAGGTGAGGAATTTATAGTTAGTCTACAGAGAAACTAAATGACCTGCTTAAGGAAGACAGAATAGTTTGTGGCTAACAGCATGGCTGACAGTGTTCAAATACCAGCTCTATCGCTTTCTGGATGTGTGACTTTGAGCAAGTCACTCAATCTTTTTTGTGCCTCATCTGAAAAATGGATATAATAGTAGCACCTCACTCAGAATTGTTTTGAGGTTTAAATCAGCTAGTTTGTAAAATGCACTTAGCATAATGCTTGGCATACAATATATGTTATTTTAATTCTATCTGTACAATAAATTAGCTGTGTGCTGTTGGGCAACTTACTTTAAGCACTTTGTGAATTTATCATGATTTGTATTGCACTGTTGTTTATTGTCTCCAATCTTTCTTCCCCATGGGACATAAAAATCCAGGATGGCAAGGACTAGATCTGTTTTAAGTATTAACATATTATGTGGTGGCTGGCATATATCGGGTGCTCAAGAATGGTTTTAGTTAGAAAGCGTAATGTTATTGTAATCACAATCGCTGATAAGGTTGTTAAAAGGATTAGATGAGATAATGCAAGGAAAGCACTTAATAACGCGTTGGGAACTCAAAACAGTACGTTCCTAATAAATGTGTGTTCTTGCTACTGTTGTCACCATAAACCTCAAAATTAGACAGGGGCAGAAATGTTAACCGCAACTAAGATTTCCCAGTTCCCTACTAATAGTTAGTCGGTGATATTAATTAAATATGTCAGACAGAAAAACCAATTCTTAAGGTTAAAAAGTCGATTTTGCAAGGTAATTCTACAGTCGATATTGCCTGGCAATGAAATCTAAGGAAGAGATTGTGAACTGGGAGATTAAGGGCTGATTGAATCCTTCATACATACACTTTGCTTGGCCTGGGTAGTGTTATAACAACAGCAATAATGACAACAGTAAGGACGGTAGCAACAACAAATAGACCAGCTAGCCAATGTTTTAAAGTAAGAAGATGTCTCAAAAACTATCTGAATTTTGATCTTTTTTTGAAAAAGTAGGAGTAGGCACAAAAGGTTACACCTCTCCTGGGAACAACTCCATGGGGGGCTCAGAGGTGGCTCCCGTTTCTGTGGGGTGCTTGTCTTTCAATTTACATATGACTCCTGGAGGTACCGGTGTTTTGGACCCCTGATTTGGGTCCAGGCCTATTCAGGATTAATGTGATTTAAGGAATTCTGGATGTCTTTGTAACAATCACTTTGATCCACGTAAGCAACATCTTTTTGTTGTTGTTGTTGTTTGCAGAAAAGACTTTTATTTCTGTTGCCTTTTTCATCACTCCTCACCTTGCTCGTGTTTTATACAGCATTCGATAGTGAGTGTCAAGAGAAATTTAAAATTATAGTTCATTTACTTTGGTTAAACATAAGGAAGGAAAAGCAATTACCAGAGTAAAATGATGGAATTAAAGATTCTACTTGCAACCTAGTTAGGTATTTAGTGTTTGATGAGTGCTGAAAAAGAGAAATACATTTTTTCAGGGAGGACTGTATCAATCTGCAATCATGAATAAATGACACTAAACATGATTTAGATATCAAACATATGGTCTGCAAACAAAATCAATCTTTCTCTAGGCAGTAAGAGTTGGTTGACAATATACTGTACCTCTTTTTTTGTTTCTAAATTGGAAAATGCTTTTTTAGTGGTGAATACATTTCCTGCATCAACAACAGTTTTTTTTTGTTTTTGTTTTTTGTTTATTTTTTTTTTTTTGCTAAGGAAATATGCTACAAGATAGATAGTGCTTTGGAAGAGACCACGCAGATGGTCTGTAGAAAATCTTATAAATATGATTCCATATAAACAGAGTACATGCATTCTTCTTATGAGGATAAAATGTTAATTAGTTTAGTTTAATTACAGATTTGCTACATGCTAGAAGTTTAAATTTAAAGAATTGGTGATCCAATTTGATAGATCATAAAAACTAACTACGAGCATGTTACTGATTGTTTTGCTGACTAAGCTAACATGGATTCCCCGTGCATCTTTAATTCATCTCTGGTTCAAAATGAGCCTTATTCATAAAGGAGCCCATCTAATATCAAATATATTTAGTTCATACTGACACCGGCAACGTACACCAATCTTTCTTTGAAAATAGTCATGTAGTCATTTTATTATCTTTCATAATACAACCATAAGAGAAAGTCACAAAACACTAGGGGTTTCTCTAACGATGTAAAATTCAGGAATGTTGCTGTAATTTTGTCCTTAAAAAGTTGAAGGGGTATGATTTCAGGAACAGGTTGTAGTTATCCTGCATTTCTGATGCAGGCAGAAAACCAGGGAGGAGATATCAGTCACATTAGGAAGACACTGAAGAGTAAAACTTTTCTTTTTTAACATATTCAATACTCTTTATTGTAAATTTTATATATTCAATTGATTCTTTTTTTTATTTATGTTCTCATTATATCATCTCTGTCAAGAGTATCTTTTTTTTTTTTAATTTCAGGGTATTATGAGGGTACAAACATTATGATTACATTTTATGTCTTTGCCTCACCCAAGCGAGGGTTAGAGGCGTGCCCTTCCCCTCTGTAATGCACCCCGTGTCCTTTAGTTGCAGATTTACCCCCCATCCCCCTAATCCCTGGAGAGTATTACTGCCATGTGAGCGCCCTAGTGTTCAACAGTTAGTACCAATTTGATGACAAGTACGAGTGGAGTCCATTCTTCCAATCTTGTGATACCTCACTTTGGATAATGGGCTTAAGTTTAATTCAGGAAAATATAAGAGGGACTAGATCACTGTCATTTCTTATGATTGAGTAATATTCCATTGTATACATATACCAAATTTTAATAATC
>CAUYSK010005928.1:0-55843 GCA_963575035.1 Avahi laniger | reverse complement strand
GTTTTTGTGTGTATGTGGTTTTTTATGTATATATATATGTTTTGTGTGTATATATGTGTGTGTGTTTGTGTGTGTATATATATACACACAAGCCACACGATGATCATGGTCTAATTTCTGTCCCCTGTCAAAATTAAGTCCTAATTGAATAGAACAAAACAGAAATCTCCAGTGCATTAAATTGGCGTTATTAACACAGGAAGTCTGGCTTATGATAAGTCGCCTTTATACCCAGAATTTCATATTAGCAGAACACGTCCTAAAGGTTTGGGGCCAGCTCAAGTGTCAGAACATTGTCATCACCACCAGGGTAGCAATGTGGTACCACAGCCAAAAAGTGCATATTAAAAAATCTCACCCCTGTAGCACATGCCTTATCAATATTTGTGTCTATTTTCTGCTAATATTGGTTTATGTCCATTGTGTTTTTATTGTAATCATATATACTTAAAATTTTGCAATCTAATATTTTTTTTTCCAAATTATATCAGAAGTGCTTAATCTTTGCTACCAGATCTTCATAATTACTTGTTTTGTGTAGGGTAGAAAGATGTGTGTGTATTGGGCGCTGGTCGTATGTTGAGTATATTGTGTAATATCTCATTTAACTTACCCAACAACCTCATAGGAAGGTATTACTATCCTCACATCACTAAGGGGGTGTGGGGCCCGGAGCAGTGGGTCAGTCATTCCAGGTACTGGCTGGTGGCTGATCAAGCCCCATCTCAGGCTGACTCTGGCAAATCAAAGCTCTTCTCACTCACACGGGGAATGGGTGCATTATAAATCACAAAGCCTGTCCCATGTTGTTGGGTGTTTAGGTTGTTTTCAACTGTCTGTTCTGCTGAATAATTTTGCAAACCGACAAGATTCAGAGAGATTCGTCCACGTTAGGTGAGCTCAGAGCTTGCCGGTCTCACCTGTGTGGTGAGAAGATGGGGGTGTGGTCTCTAGGGTGGCTTTCAGCACCGTGACCTGGGCGTCTATGAAAAAACAGCAGCCCAGCCACTCTCCAGCTGCGACGCGGGCTCTGTGAAAAGCCTGGGTGACCTGGCAAGCCTGCCTGTGCCCCACTGTCTTTAAGGGGAGACAGCACAGGTGTTGGTGGGCCCTTGCACTCAATCATTAGCAAGATTTTAATATCATGTCCTTCCAATTGTAATTTAAGCAGGTAGATGCTTTTTAATTGCCATCTACATAGTGAAATCCTTACTAAGGAAGTTCAGGTCTGCTTTGATTAGCTGTGCCCTGGGTAACACGTGTCAGAACGCCATGGCTGAGGCCGGCAGGGAACTCAGACATGTATGTGTGAGTGATGGTTGATCCTGGGTGGTTTCGTGTTTTCATATGATCTAAATAAATACAGATGTGTGCACTCAAACACACAGATGTCCTCTTTATACTTTTCCTATCCAGCAAGAGAGCTTCTTTCTGCCTCTTGATTCAAAGTATTATTTTTGTGTTTTATTGTCTTAAAATCCCTGCTCTCACATATGCACCCCCATTTCCACAAAAGTGGCCTCACCCCCAGCAGCCCCAGAGCACCATGCTGGCGAAGGGCGCTAGGTCAGAGCGACACTCCAGAGAAGGGCGCTAGGTCAGAGCGCCACGCTGGAGAAAGGTGCTAGATTCCCGTTTGTTCTGCAGGCTCCTCTACCTTTGGAAGTTGCCCAGGTCCGGCATCATTTAGGAAAGCAATGCCGTGGCATCTGTGCCACCTCTAGAGTTAGGGTGCCACCTGCTTCCCCATCCTAAATCCCCAATGAGCTTTGCTTTGGGGACTTGAAAGGTAGAAGGAGGAATTTCTCTGCTCACAGGTGCAAGTTCTCAGATGCACCTCCCTGGCCAACCCCCCTGAAGTAGACACACCCTGTCCCTCTCCACCTGCTTTCTCTGCATGTGCGGTGTTCTCGGCAGCTCTGCCCCGGCACGTTGCATGTCCACACATCCTTGTCTTCCCTGCCTAGACTCTAAGCTCCTGGAGAGCAACAGCTTCATGTCTCATCAAGCTGTGTCCCAGCACCTAATCGCTGAGTGAATCGAGGTGCTTAATCTTTACTAGGCTTTGACTGAACCAAAATAAATGTAATTTTCTTTCTTAGTTGACATTTCATTAAAGGAAACAGTTGATAGTGTGTGTCCTTGCAGTTTATCAGCTCCTCCTCTGTTTTTGGCACGGCTTCCTTCCATTCTGTTGTCCTGGGATTGCGGGCGCTTATGACTCCGGTGTCAGCCGTGTCTATGGGGGTGACCCCATTGGGCTGCTTGCTGACATCCGACTTGCATGGTTACGTAACATGCACAGAACAGGTGCGGTGCCACGCCCCAGGCTTGTGGAAGGGAGCGAATGAGTTAAAACCCAAGACAGAAGCCGGCCTGGAGCCCAGGGCACAGCTGGCTGGGGAGTTCTCCTTCCTCCCGCCCCGCCTTCATGCACTCCTCTGTCCCTTGTTTCAATGTGTGTTTCTTCCTTTCTCTAAAACAATTGCGAAGCCAGGTCACCTGTGTGCCTCTTGAATATGGACACAACGTGATGATTAATATAATGTTTTGCACACTCACCATTTTATCAGATGCTCCGGGTGTGCTCTGCCTGGGTGGTACAAATAGAGTTTTGTTACGATCCCATTCTACAGCGGAGAAGGTGCTGGCACAGAGAGGGCCTGACTTTCCAGGCCCTCTGCTGCCGGAGGAGTCTCCCACCCTCCCCAAGCCGCGGCTTCCTTCCAGAACAACAGCCTGCACGTACCTAGACTTCCAGGGAGGCTCTAAGGAGGCGATGCTGTTCGTGAACCGCGTCCTAAGTACACAGGTGCCAGCCCGGCTAGTTAACTTGGGTTCGAAATTAGGGCCAGTAGCATTGCCCTAAAACATGATTTGGATTTTGAGCCTGTGTCGCTCCAAGGCATTCACATCTCTTTGTACATAAGAGGAAGAAACAAGTCCAAATTTCTTTGTTCAGTGTTCACACGCCTTGCAGCATTCCGACCCACCAAAGCCTTCCTCTCCGGCACCTTCTCCTCGGACTGAGCCCCGCTGGCCCCTGCCCAGACCTCCTCCTCAGGAGGGTCCCAGGCCAGTCTTCTCTCCGTCCCCTCGGTGCCTCGGGTCCTGGTTCTCTCACTCCTCCCAGCGCTGGACTCACCGACCGGCCTCACGGTTGTCCTCTGAGCTAAATGTGTCCTTCCCACGTTCCTTCCTGAGCTCCCTAGAGCTCCAAGCCCTGGGTGAGCACACAGGTTGCGACTCAGAATGAGACAGGGCTCCTGTCCTGGATACCCAGACACAGATGTCAGCGTTCCCGTGAGGCTGCCAGTGAGTGGGCGGAGAGGAAGGGAGGGTAAAGACCCCCGGCCTCTGGTCCACAGCTGCCTTCCACCTGCTCCTTTGCCTCCGAGCCTGGCATGCACACGTTTCCTCCGAGGTGACTGGCCTTCCGGGCCCCGTGGCAGCAAAGGGTGACTGTTGTGTTTGCCGGAGCACAGTGTTGCTGCAAGAACCTGGAGACCGTCCTCAGAAGGTAGCTCACGAGTACAGCGGCTGTTTACTAAGGTGTTAAATCCCCACTCTGCCGCTAGATAGAGGCAGTGGACTCCCCTGGACCACTGGGGAGAAGAACAGGATTCCTGCACATTCCACCCCAGGGTGAAAATGAAATAACAGGGTGCACTTTACTTGCTCTCAAATATGTTTATGTCCATTCAAAAGGTGCAACGAGCCTATCTCTTCTTGCTCTGGGTCTTTCTTAGCAGTTAGTTGCTATTTACTAGGCAAATCTGATGCACAGAAGAAACGCAGCCAAAATCCTAGTCATGCGGACAGCTCCAGGAAGATCAGGCGCTGTGATGCCTGTCGCGCATGCCTCTTAACCACACCTGTCGTAAACGGTTCGTGTGGAAATGACTCCACCTGCGACTGGAAACCAGCCTGCCAGGGGCAGGGGCAGGTCCTTGGCAGCAGCTTGCCCCCAGAGTGTCCCAGCCCTGCAAAACACCCACGTGACCGACACCTGCTCCACAGCCAAGATTACTGCCAAGCCAGGATTCTGGCCGAGCTGGCCTTTGTCTGAGCGCCTCTTGCCTCTTCGATAGCCACGAGACCCAGGTTCCAGGCCCAGCTTTGGCACAATGAGCTGTGAGCTTAGGGGCAACATGCCATTCTCTGGGCCCCGGGGCCAGGCCGGCAGAGTTGGGCTCCAGTGTGTCAGTCGGCAGTGGGCAGAGACACTATCCCATGCAGCTGCTGCTGAGACCAGACAGGCTAGAACTGAGGACTCCAGAGAGTGGTTCAGGGAAGCCTAACGCCGGGATCCAGGGAGAACAAAACGTGAGCACCAAGGGACACGGCAGGCGTGGGGCTCGTTCCAGGGGCTCTGGAAGCTCAGGCTGGTTGATACCTCCTGAGTGTTCCTTGGGGTGTCTTATGAATATTTCTAACAGCTTTATTGAGATATAATTCACATACCATAAAATTCACCCATTGCAAGTAAACAATTCAGTGGGTTTTAGTGTGTGGTCGTCTGTCCTGATCTGTGGAGGACACATTCCAAGACCCCCCATGGATCCCTGAGACTGTGAGTAGTGCTGACCCAACATGTGCCGTTCTTCCTGTGCGTGCACACCAGTGATAAAGCCTGATTTACAAGTTAAGCACAGTAAGAGAATAACAGCAATAAGTAATAATGAAACGGGACAACTGTAACAATGTTGCAGCATCACCACTTGTGCTTCGGGGCCATTATTAAGTAAAACAGGGTGACTTGGACACAAGTACCGTGACACCGTGACAGTCGGTGTGATCACCACGACGGCTGCTAGGTGACTAAGAGGCAGGTGGCAGGACACTGTGGATGTGCCGGATGAAGGGATGATTCACGTCCCAGGCAGGGCAGAGCAGGACAGCAGAAGATTTCCTAACGCTGTTCAGAATGGCCTGCACTTTAAAACTGATGAATTGTTTATTTATGGAATTTTCCATTGAATGTTTTTGGACCATGGTTGACCTGGGGTATCTGGAACCACAAAAAGCAAAAATGTGGATAAGATGGGGGTACTGTAGTCACAGATACGCACACGTGTCACCACAGTCGACCTTGGGACACTTTCATCACTTTCTTTCTTTCAGAAAGAAACCCCATCATCTTTAGCCATCACGCACCCTGGCATCCCCCACGCTCTGGCCCCGGCACCCGCTAATCTGCCTCTGTCTCTGCCGATTTCTCCATCCTGGACCTGTCACATAAATGGGCTCTTGTAGTGTGTGGTCTTTCGTGACTGACGTGTGGCACCTCGTATGATGTTTCCAGGCTTCATCCGTGCTGTAGCGTGCGTCAGCACTTCAGAGCTTTTTATGGTAGAATATTATTCCATTATATAAATAAACCATATCCTACTGATCCATCATTTTCTTCATCACTTGAAGGGAATTTAAGTTGATTCCACATTGTGGCTGTCTTGAATAATCTATGGTGAACTTACACTTGCTGGTTTGTGTGTGGGCATGTTTTCATTTCTTACCTAGGAGCAGAATTGCTGGGTGATACGGTGACTCTCTGTTTACACAGTTGAGTAACTGCCGGATGATTTTCCGAAGTGGCTGCACCATTCACGCTCTCACCAGCAGTGACATGGTGTCTGATCTCCCCACATCCTCACTGACACGTGGCGCATCTGAGTTCTTGCTTCTGGCTGTCTTAGCGGGTGTGAAGTGGTCCCTGCACTGTGGTTTTGATTTCCATTTCTCTCACACTAACAGTGTTGACTGTCTTTTCATGAGCTTAGTGGGTTTTTGCATATCTTCTTTGGAGAAGTGTCTATTCAGACCTTTTGACATTTTTAATTGAGTAGTCTTCCTCTCATTGAGTTACAGCGTTCTTTACATGTTCTGGATAGAAATATCTTAGCATATGATGCTTCCATAGGTCATTTTTTCACTTATTTGGTGGTGGATTTGTAGCACAAAAGTTTTTGGGGTCTTTTTACTTTGATGAAGTCTGATTTATCTATTTTTTCTTCTGTTGCTCATACTTTTGTGGTCGTATCTAAGAATCTTTTGTCAAATCTAAGATCATGACAATTTAATCCCCTAGTTCCTTCTGAGTTTTATAGTTTTAGTTCTTACATTGGGTCTTTACTCCCTTTTGAGTTTATTTTTGTATATGGTGTGATACAGGGGTCCAAATTCATGTGTTTGCATGGGGATGCCTGATTGTTTAAAAAGACCACCCTTTTCTTTTTGAATGGCCCTGGCACTCTCGTGAAAAGTCGGTTAAAAATAGACGCAGGAGTTTATTTCTGGACTATCGATGCTACCCCACTGATGTGTGTGCCTGTCCTTACACATTTCCATTCTGTCTTGGTTAATGTTGCTTGGGAGTAAGTTTAGAAATTGGGAAGTGTGAGTTCTCCTACTTTGTTTGTATAATGTTAGCTGTGGGTGTGTCTTCTGAATCTCAAAGGTCACAAAGCTAATTAATAGATGAGCAAGGATTTAATCCTCGCTCCTTTTATGATACAACATTCTTCAAAGGGGAACTGAGCTATCGCTGGGTAGGTGCAGCAGTGGGGAATGTACCCAGAAGACACCAAGACTTGACCTAGTGTAATGAATTTATGGGCATGATGGCCAGACACCAGCACAGTGACACACCTCCAGGGTGCCTTTTACCCTAACAGGTGAACCTAGGGCACATCTAACTGCTGCCACTACATTGCTTTTTCATAGCCAAGAAGAACTTACCAATGTAAAGGCAGACTTCAGACTCCCTAACATAACTTCTTGGATCCCTGTAAGCAGCTCATTCTATCCATCTGAATGTCTTCTCCATAGACCTGAAGAGTCATCTAGGGAAATGTTGTTTCTTGATCTGCCTATACTCAGCTACTACACCTTCTATGCACAAAAGCAGCTATAGCAGTAAGAGAAATAGGAAAATGTACTCAGGAGTCCTGCAAGAATGGCCACTGCCTTGGTGTATTCTCCATTTTATCCCATAGACACCCAAATGTGAAAGTAGAGTTTTTGCACAGCTTCAGAATACACTTTAAAATGCAGTGGGAGACTTGATTTAATATATGCAAATCAATCAATATGTTACAGCACATTAACAGAATGAAAGATAAAAACTACGTGATTATCTCAATTGATGCAGAAACATCCCTTCTTGATAAAAACTCCTGTTAGTTTAGGCTTAGAAGGAAAGTTCTTCATCGCAATAAAGACCATTTATGAAAAACCCACAGCCAATCTCATAATCAACAGGAAACAACTGAAAGCTTTCCCACTAAGATCCTGTACAAGGCAGGGATGCCCACACTCACCACTACTATTCAACAAAGTGCTAGAAGTACTAGCAAGGACGGTCAGACAATAAAAAAGAAATAAAAGGTATCAAAATAAGAAAGAAAAAAGTAAAATTACCCATATTTTCAGATGACATGATCTTATGTGTAGTAAACCCCAAAGATTTCAACAAAAAAACTGTTAGAATTAATAAATGAATTTAGTAAAGTTGCAGAATACAAAATCAACATACAAAATCAATAGCATTTCTATACACAAATAATGACCTGGCTGAAAAGAAATCAATACAATTCCATTTATGATAACATCACAAAAAATAAAATATCTAGGAATAAGTTTAACCAAGGAGGTGAAATATTTGTACACTAAGAACTATAAAACATTGATGAAAGAAATTGAAGAAGACATAAACAAATGGAAAGATATCCCATGTTCATGGATGGAAAGAATTAATATTGTTAAAATATCCATACTACTCAAAGTGATATACATTTTAACACAATCCCTATCAAAATGAAATTAGACCTTACCTTACCTCATACACAAAAAATCAACTCAACTCACTGTAAGCAGCTCATTCCATCCTTCTGAATGTTTTCCCCATAGACCTGACGAGTCATATAGGGAAATACCGTAACACCTGAAATCATAAAACTCCTAGAAGAGAACACAGGAGAAAAGCTCTTTGACATTGGCCTTGGCAATGATTTTTTAGATATCACACCAAAAGCTCAGGGTACAAAAACCAAAATAAATAAATATGACTACATTAAATAAAAAAGTGTTTTTCACAGCAAAAGAAACAATAAAAAAATGAAAAGGTGACCTACAGCCTAGGAAAATATAATTGCATGCCACATATATGTTAAGGGATTAATGTTTAAAATTTATATAGAAATCGTATAACTCCATAGCAGAAAAACAAATATCCTGATTTAAAAATGAGCAAAGAACTTCAACAGACATTTCTCCAAAGAAGAAATAAAATTGGCCAACAAGTATATGAACAGGTGCTCAACATCACCAATCATAAGGGAAAGTCAAATTAAAACCACTTGAGATATCACCTGACACCTTTAAGGATGGCCAACGTCAAAAAGACAAGAGGTAACCTTGGTGAGGACATGAAGGAAGGGGACTCTGGTGCACTGTTGGTGGGAATGTGGATTGGTGCAGTCATTATGGAAAACAGAATGGAGGTTCCTAAAGAAATTAAAAACAGAACTACCATATGAGCCAGAAATTCCTCTTTTGCTTTCACTGTATACCCAAAAGGGATGGAATTCAGTGTCTTATAGAGTCATCTGCACTCCAGTGTTCATTGTAACATTATTCACAAAAGCCAAGATAGGAAACAACCTAGATATCCATTGGCAGACAAATGGATAGAAAAAATGCGGCGTGTATATAAACATATATACGTAATGAAATATTATTTGGCCTTAAAAAAGAATGAGATCCTGCCATTGGCCACAACATGGATGGAGCTGGAAGACATTGTGCTAAGTAAAATAAGCCAAACAGAGGAAAAAAAATGTTGTGTGATCTCACTTGTATGTGGAATATAAAAAAAACAAAAAAACAAAAACTCAGATACACACAGAGAGAGAATGAAACAGTGGTTACCACGGGGCAGGGTTGGGGAAGATGTAGGTCAGAGGATACAAAACAGCAGATAGTAGGATGAACAAACCTGGAGATCTAATGTGCAGCATGAGTTCAAAATGGGTTATAAAGCAGCAGAGACAACTCGCAACGTCAACAATGAATTTGGCACAGGAACTGCTAATGAAGGAACATACAGTGCAGTGGTGGCTCAAGAAGTTTTGCAAAGGAGATGAGAGCCTCGAAGATGAGGAAAGCAGTGGCTGGCCATCGGAAGTTGACAAGGACCAATTGAGAGCAGTCATCGAAGCCAATCCTCTTACAACTACACGAGAAGTTGCTGAAGAACTCAAGGTCGACCATTCTATAATTGTTCGGCATTTGAAGCAAATTAGAAAAGTGAAAAAGCTCGGTAAGTGGGTGCCTCATGAGCTGACCAAAAATCAAAAAAATCGTCATTTTGAATTATCGTGTTCTCTAATTGTACGCAACAACGACGATCCATTTCTCTATCGGATTGTGTCATGCAACAAAAAGTGGATTTTGTATGACAACCTGCGACGACCAGCTCAATGGTTGCACCGAGAAGAAGCTCCAAAGCACTTCCCAAAGCCAAACTTGCACCAAAAAAAGGTCATGATCACTGTTTGGTGGTCTGCTGCTGGTCTGATCCACTAAAGTTTTCTGAATCCCAGCGAAACCATTATATCTGAGAAGTATGCTCAGCAAATTGATGAGATGCACCGAAAATTGCAACACCTGCAGCCAGCATTGGTCAACAGAAAGGGCCCAATTCCTCTCCATGACAACGCCCTACCACATTTCCCACAACCAGCACTTCAAAAAAAGTTGAACGAATTGGGCTACAAAGTTTTGCCTCATCCACCACATTCACCTCACCTCTGGCCAGCCACTGCCACTGCAACTTTTTGCAAGGAAAAACCTTCCACAACCAGCAAGATGCAGAAAATGCTTTCCAAGAGTTCATCAAATCCCAAAGCATGGATTTTTACACTACAAAAATAAACAAACTTCTCATTGGCAAAAATGTGTTGATTGTAATGGTTCCAATTTTGATTAATAAAGATGTGTTTGAGCCTAGTTATAATGATTTAAAATTCACGGTCCTAAACCATAATTACTTTTGCGCCAACCTATATTATCAATCAAATGTTTATATATTCTGCCTTTTGTGTGAGATATTTATCACCCTATGGTGAGACATGATCTCTAACATCTTGTAAAGGCAAATAATCAGCAAAATAAATGCAAATATGTAACTATGACACAAGCTGATTTTGGAAATTAAAATAAGATTCTTTAAATTTTAAAATGCAATTAAAAAATGAAAGATAAATTTGAGAAAACCTTTATTCTCCAGAACATAGAGAAGAAGAACAAAATTATGAAAAAAGAAGAAAAATGAAAACTAAAATCAATGGAAGATAAATTTAGACAATCCAAATTCATTTAGTTGAAATTTTTTTAAAAAAGCAAAGAAAATAATAAAGAGGTAGAAATTATCAGAGAAGGGAGAACAAAGTTCTCACAGATTGTGGGTTCTATGGCTGCACTGAATGCTAAACAGTAGTAACGAAAAAATAAAAAAGGTTCACACACCTCACATGTAAAACTCATAGAACTCCAGAAAACCGGGAGGAAGAGGAGGTCCTGAGAGCTGTTTAGAGAGAAAACCCATGTTTCCAAGGAAAATGGGAATGAGACTGGCCTCAGCAATGGGGTAGAATTGTACTGTTATACATACATTATAGAGTAACAACAGTGCCGTCCAGTCTTGGGTAAGACCATTTTCTACTTAGCGGAATATGTCAGGTTGTTAAGTAGGAAATGTCTGATTTCCTTAAGTATTAATTTTGACAGTTCACATCTCTGACATGTCACTCAGACGCTTCTTGTTTATTGTGAAGGTGCATCCTCATTCTTTCAAACACATGGTTTGGCTTATGATTGTCTTTCAAAATTTTTTAGAGCAATTTTTGTGGAACCACGGATCAGTAAAAAATTCATGTTATTTTCGAATATGAGTTCTGTTGTGGAACCAATGCAGCTCAGACAGCTTGAGATATCAACAAAGTGTTTGGAAAGGATGTAGCTAATGAATACACAGTATGTCAATGGTTTGAGAAGTTCCATTCTGGTGATTTTAGTTTTGAAAATGAGCCACGTGGTGACCCGAGACCAAGGTGGATAATGATGAGCTGAAAGCTGTAGTAGAAGTGAATCCATCTCAACCTACGTGTGAATTAGCAGCAAGGTCTGACATTACTATCCCAACAATATTGGACCGTTTGAAAAAAAATGGGCAAAGTAAAGAAGCTGGATAGATGGGTGAAGTATGAATTAAAAGAGCATCAGAACACAAATCATCTCTAAGCTTGTCTCTCTTTGCTATCACGACATAAATGTGAGCCATCTCTATACTGTATTGTGACTTGTGATGAACAATGGATTCTTTTTGACAATTCCAAGTGTTTGGCACAATCGTTGGATAAAGACAAGATGCCAAAACACAGTCCAAAACTGAATATTCACCAAAAATGGTAATGGTGTCTGTCTGATGGTCCAATCCTGGTATTACCCCACTACTGCTTCATGAAACCTGGTCACTAGATTACAGCGGATGTCTACTGAGCCAACTGGATGAGATGATGAGGTCATGCTTACAATTAAGCAGCTGAGATTGGTCAATGGAGACAGGCCAATCCTCCTTCAAGACAACGCTCAACCACATGACACGCAAACAACGCTGCTCAAACTACAGTGGCTGGACTTGGAAGTTCTCTATCATCCACCATATTCCCCAGACCTTGCACCAACTGACTCCCACTTCTTCCAGGCTTTGGACCACTTCTTGCAAAGAAAGATACTCAATTCTCAACAAGGTGTGGAAAATGCCTTTGGTGATTTCATGGCCACTCACTCTCCAGGCTTCTTCGCTGATGGCATAAATAAGCTACTGTCAAGATGGCAAAGCTGTGCCCATAGTTTAGGTGCCTACTGTGATTAATTGTGCCACTTCTTGTTTGAGATGTAATAAACTGAACTTTTGATTCGAAATTGGACATTTCATATTTAATGACCTAATACAAATCCAACATACCAGGCCTCAGAACACTCACTTTCAGTCCTCATTCTGAAAAAAAATGCCTGGGGCTATGTGTCCACACAGCAGAGAAAAAAACCCCAGGCAAGAAGATGTGGGATACTAAGACCATGGAACTCTCAAGGAATCCAAAATAAACAACCGCCTGCCCTCAAGTCACTGAGGCTCTGCCCCAGGGTCCAGCAGAGGAGGCGCAGGCAAGGCCCATGGATGTGGGGCTTTCCACCGTGCGGGACCTGCCAGCACAGGGCACAGTGCCAATTACTTGGGGATGTCTCTCCTTGTCCTCTCCAGCTCTGGGTGTGGACACTCGTGAATGCATATTTTTCAAAATCAAATAAACAGAAATAAGTTAGGTCTGAGACCTTGCTTTCCTGAAATAAATTTCGGAAGGAATTTCTGCCACTGATTTTAAATTTTTTTGAAGAAATAACCTAGGAACCAAGAAAGAGCAACTCTGTTAGGTTCTCAGTCCCAGCTGCACTGGGACCCAGGCCCCGTGGTGGCTGCAAAGGTTGGGGGCACTCAGCGGCCTGTGCCTGCCCGGGTGAGGGAGGCGCTCAGCTCTGCAAGGCGCTGCGTGAGCTCTGTTCTGCAGACACGCGCAGCCGCCCTCTGGTTAAAGCAACGTGAGCAGACAGATTTCGGGCAGAGAATTTGCTTCTTCTCTTCATTGTTGCCTATTCTTCCGCTTGCTCTCTTAAGGAACGTTGTCTAACATAATTGCACTGCTAATAAAACCCACAAATGAATACGCTCTGTATGACAACTTTAATAAATAGGAACCTCAAATCCAACTTAGTTTATTCTATGAATATGAGTCGTACCATAATGAATAGTTTGCTGGTTACCTATTAATACATAATTTGTTTCATTTTTAAATATTATGAGCTATTTATATGTGTGTTTCTTGAAAATATTACTAAAATTCAGTTGAGTATTAGCTAATTGCAAAATGCTTCCTTTTATAAAAAGTTTTATAAAAGGATTTACTAAAAAAAGAAAACATACTAAATATGTTGTAGCATTAAAAAGAAACATGCTGTCAATGTATTAATTTGTTTTAAATTTTTATTTTATAGATTATGATATGTTTTTCTCATTTATTGATTTTTTGGGGGCAAACTTAATGATGGCCATGGAATTTCTATTTTGCCCAGACATATATTTTTGTGTTCTTTCTTTCTGTTCTTTCATACTTTCTATTTTTCTTTACACCCGAAACAAATTATTTTTTCTACATGTTTATGACCATAACTGTGTTGATCCTAACTTCTCTCTTGTCTTTCTTTTAAACTTGCTTTGAATTTATGTAGTAATATCTTATCTATCGTGTTTTATATTGAGTTACTCAAGACTAGCGGAGTGCGGAAGAGTCAACCCTCGGTAAATGTTGGTTGAGTGAACTGGTGCATTTGTGTCTAGGGAGCCAGGGTTTTCTGCGCATAACTTCTTCTGCTTGTTGACATCGTCACATTTATAAACAAGAAACTGAAAATCAAATGCATCATGTATATTAATAAATTGGTATATAGTGATAATAACATCACTACCTACTGCCACTTATTGAGCACTTAATGATAAGCTAGACACTTTTGATATATTATCTAATTTAGGCATTGAAAATTCTAGAAAATTAATGCTTATTAAACAACATGCTCAAGCAATGACATAGTACATGGTAGTCCTGTAGTAACCCAGTTCTGTCTGATTTCAAATTATTTCACCATTGAACATTTTCCTTGTTGGCTGAGTCACTTTAATAGCATCATCTGATCAATTAGAATCAGCATCCTCCTTCAAAGGCCAGTGGAAACATGTTCTTATTCTTTTTCTGATCTCCCCTCCCCTCCCCACCCCTCTCCTCTCCTATTCCCCCCCAAAATCGTACTAACCAGCCTCTAGGTAAGGCCTATAGGAGCCAGAGACAACAAGTGCTCGCTGCTCTGGAGACACTGGCAGTGCGGAGGATTGTGCCAAAAGACAAAGGGTCCGTGGCAATGTTTAAGAGAAACTGTCGTATCCAAAGGATGGAATGGGGAGGTCTTTTTTTTAAACTGCAAAGTAGAAAAGGAAAAAGACAAATCTAGTATAACTCCTTTCTCTTTCAGGGGACTTAAGATTTTTAATCTTCTGTGGTCTAAATCATGATGTTCTTGCAAGACATACATGTTCAAATACTTATTAACTATCCATGTGGATGAAATTATTCACTGGGGACAATTAAATACCGGAAGCAAGATTTAAGGCTCAGTCCTAATGGTCCGCAGAAGTGGACAAGATATGTTCCTTTCCAGGTCAAAGGAAGGAATTGCTGAGTTCTGGGGAAAATGGCTCTATAATGACTCCCTGTGTTTCTTAATTAACTCAGCTGTCTGGCCCCCCGTTGGTCAAATGAGGGATCCCCAAGAAAGCCGTGGTAGCACATCAGTGTTGCTTATCGAGCCAAGCTGGGTTGTGAAGTGTCGGTGCTATTTGACATTACAAATGCCTGAGGGTACCATTGCCGAGCATCCCCAGCCTCTCCTTTCACCTGACCTGCTGAGGTTTAAAACACCCCCAAGATTTTTAGTCCTATCGAACGTGAGAGCAAGAAGCACAGGATCCTCTGGGAAGAGAGAAACGTTCTGAGTAAGTACCGTGCAGACTGGGGCCCATCCAATACCACCCAAGGCTCCTCTGGGACCACGTGGGAGGACTCACCGTCCTGCGAAAATCTCAGCCATTTAGGTTCCTCTTGGGAATGAGCTTGAACAGGCTGCTACGTTGCCAGGAGAGTGAGATTTGCTACCAAGACATTTCGGTTTCATGATTTTCCCTCCGACTAACTGGGAAGCTTTGAGCAAATATTTCACGCTCTCTGAGCATGAGTATTAGCATAAAAGGTGATAGATGGCTAAATGCCTTAATAGGTAAGAAAGTGTTTTGTGAAGTCCTCTAGCTCTGCAAACTTTAAGGAGACCAGCCTAGGCCTATAGCCCTGAAGTCCCTGGGGAAGTCACAGAATAAATAAGGGTCACAATGTGAATTCTGGTTTGGAACTACCCTGTGATGCTCCTGTGTAGGCATCTCTAGCTGGGATCTAGGAGGCCGGTTCATGTGAGGCTGCCTGGAGGGCGACTGGCCCGTGGAACCCAGAACTCATGCCCCCTGGGCAGAGCAGGGTGTCTCGCAGCCCACAGGGCTGATGGAGCTGGCAGGGAGCAGACTGCCCAGAAGGGCTTGTTCCAGACCTGGAGGGACCCTTTCTCGGAGTCAGAGGGCAGGCTGCCTCCAGCGAGGAGGGTAAGCTGGAAGGGAGCGCACTGCTGTGGATGTGCAAGAGCACACGTGGTCCCTGGAAGAAGCCAGAAGCCGAAGTATCCTTGTTGACTGTTGCAAAGAGGGTGCCCTATTTATGTTTCTTCGTATTGTGTTGATGAATCAGCAGGTGCTTTATATTGCTTTTCATGTTTTGCAGATGGAGAAATCAAGGCACAGAGAAATTAAGTGACTTTGCCACAGTCACAAGCTGGGGAGGATCAGGATTAGGACTTAGCGAGAGCCCCTGACTCTGGGCCTGTGTCCTCCCAGGAGTCACGCTGCCTCCGTCCTCAGGAGAGAAGATTCCCTGCAAGGTAAACGGTGCCCTCGTCTCCACTCCTGGCTGTGTGCCCTGTAGACGTGCTGGGTGTCTGTCCCAGACCACATTGTCCACAGCCTACTTGCCTGTACGGCCTCGTCCTCTGCCTCCGACCTCTTCCATCCCATTCTTCTTCTACGCCCTTGTTTCAGTTTCACCTTCTCTTTTTCTCCTCTGTCACCTCTTCTCCAATGGCCAGATCGCCCCTAGCCTGGGAATTAGAAAAACAGAGGAAGAAGCTTCTGCCCTCCATCCTTAGGCCCTTCACTTTCCCATCCTTTCAGGCAGGCTTGGGCAGGGCACACTGGGCTGACCACCCAGCCTTCCTCCCGGGCCTCCGGTCTGTAAGCAAGCACCAAACGTGGCAGTGTCAGCGGCGGAGGACATCTAAGCGTCAGGTAGTCCCACGTCCCATCACCCATGAACGGAGCCTCTGCCTGGGCCCCACACAGGATGCTGTCACCTGTGCCTGGCCACCTGGGGACAGTCAGCGTAAGGCCACCAACATGCTTCATTCAGTCTCTGCCTCCAAAAGCTCATGTTCATGGCCTGATGCACCTTCTTTTTCCCCTCCACTCCTTCTAGAACTTCCTCCTCTCTTCTGTCACATGCGATTTCTTTAGGTTATCCTCTGATGATTTAAGACACTCCTCTACCAATGCATTTGTCTTCAGTCCCTGCCCTCTGAAAGCTCCTTGAAGCAAGGTTGTGTCCTACCTGGTGGCGCACTTCTTGCATGGAGCAGGTCGCACCTGCCTGTGAGAGACACCCACTACCGCCAGCCTGGTGATCCTGACTGCTGCCACACAGGGCAGGAGAGCCACTGCAGTGCAGGGCTGACCATGTCCCCCTTCCACGTGCAGAGTACTTTGCAGTGTGCACAGTGCTCCCGTGTGCTAGAGCACGCCACCATCTGACCTTCACACTGGGCCCCTGGAGAAACATCTTGCTTACGGTGTCTTTATGTAGGTGATAAAGTTGAGGCCTAGAAGGTAAAGAGACACAGTGTGCTTAACTTCCAAGCCCTGCCCTCTCTCTAAAATTCACATTTCCCATTTAAACATTTTTGAAGCCTTTTCCTTTCTATAAATTTTCTGTGCATTAGTGTGTTTCCTCTCCCTGAACACTAACATGTCCCACAGATTACATGTTCTACCACTTGTGGACTTCTCTGATTTTTCTCTGCTCCTTATTTTTTTAGTATTTTCATCCTCCTAAAAAGTAAATGCAACAATTTTGAAAAAACAAGTGGATTTAATTTTGAAAAAACAAGTGGATTTAATATATATATAAAAACTGGAAAATCACTGTGATAATTTCAAATACCTATATAAATGGGCAGTTCTATTATTTATCTATGTCAAATCATATTTGAATTTTTAATTTTAATTTCTTACCACTTTATCAAAATTGGAATTAAGGAGAAGATAAAATGCTGAATATAGAACAGACATAGCCTCAGAGTCCTATAGATCATCTCATAAATACAAAAGTCATTTATTACTTTTTATTAAAAACAGTTTTTTAGTCACATTTATGGTTTTTATAGCTGTCAAAAAAATGTGTTCAGCCTCTATTTTTCGCTTCTGCCTTCAGGGCACACCCAGCAGGGACAGGTACTGATGAGACCGACAGCCTGCTAGGGGCCGGCATCCCTGAGCACAGTGCGAGGCGCGGAGGTGGGGCCTTGTGGGGCTGTGAGCCGGGCAGAGCCTGCTGAGGGCACAGGGAGCCATGGGGGCCCTGGCACCAGGAGGTCACGGGCCAGCCATGGAGGACTGGCCCTCCAAATGACTGATTATTACCTACAATTTTTACTTAACTAAGGGAAAAAAAAGATACCACCAGCAAAGTCACAAACAAAAAAACACAAACAGAAACCACTAGGCTGGAGAGAAATACTTGCAACAGGTAAGGTGGCGAAGGGGTTAACACCTCAACACACAGAGAGCTGTTACAAATGCAAGTGAAACTCCGAAAAGAAAGAAGATAAGTGGGCAAAGGACATGGGCAGGAATGACACAGGAGAGGAAATGCAGAGGCCCACATGTGAGGAAAGGCTTAGCCTCCTTAGTGGTCAGGGGAAGAGAAATTTAAGCAATAATGCAATATATTGTTTCACTCAACAAAAGCAAACAACTTAATGAGATCTATTGGTGACCAGCACTTTGAGAAATGGATATGGTCATATTTCACTAAAAAATGCATGGACTTTTCTTTTTTATCAATAAAGTGACAATACCTTTCTAGGAAACTCTATTCTGCAAATATATACAAAATATATATGATAATTTTTGTAATTTATTTTAGTAATAAAATAAAACAAGCTAAATGTTCATCAGTAGAGGAACTTCAGGGGTGGCTGGATAAAGTATAGTGGGTGCATAATAGATGAAAACTATACAGCCTCTCAAAACCATGAGTTCAGTTCACAGACACTGGCCTGGAGAGACAGCTGTGACTTTCGTTTGGTGAGGGGAAAATAGCACATCAGGGAAGTTTTGTACAATGGAGCCTGATTTTGTAAACAGTAAACATACGAAGGGAAAATTGCTCCATGTATTCATCACATTCTGGAGTAGAGCGAATGCTGGTGCCCTGGGTGTGGCAGTCGGCTGCAGAGAGATCTGGCTGTGGCCTCGTCCCGGCTGCAGTGATGCTCGTTACTGTGCGTCGTCCTCCGACTCTTCCGGTTGATGACATGAAAGGAGCCAGGGCGAGGGACAGGCATGGTTGCGCAGATGCGCGGTCGTCCGTGGAGACTGGTCTGGATTGTTAAGCCAGAGAATTCTGTGGTGGGAAGAGAACGGCGTGTCCCATCTGTCCGCGTCCCAGGTCTGCAGGGAGGCCGTGCCGGGGACTCGGCAACGCCAAGCGAGAGCTAGCCTGGAGTCCAGGGAGGTGGAAGGAAACCACAAGAAAAAAAAGACAGCAGCCCAAAGCGGAATGTGATAAGTTATTTGATAGGGAAAAAGAGAAAAGAAATAAGTCAAATATGATTCTAAGGCTTCAGAAGGGAAGAGCACTCATTTCATTTGTTCAGGACACAGCCAGCAAGGAATGCTGGGCTGGCCCTGGGCCGTCACAAGACCCTCCTCACGAGATCTCACGAGGAGAGGGAAACCTTCCTCCCGCAACACAGGGAAACGTCCGGTGAAGTTTGCAAAGCGTTGCGGGAGGTGAGGGAGCAGTAACTTGTGGTGTGAAGGGAGAGATGGCGGGGTGGGGAAGCCCTGCACTGTCTGCTGCAGAGGGCGACACTCCAGAGGTGGCTCAGTGTGTTCAGGGAGGGGCTGGGACACAGGCGCTGGTGTGCGCCCACTGTCACAGAGTGGGAGAGACAGAAGTGACCTCTGAGAGGCCAGAGGACCTGGGATCCAGGACTGAGGCCAGCGCTGTAAACCTGGGAGATGGTAATTTCGGGGAGAGGCCAGCAGAATCCAGCACCGTACTGAGGATGAGCATTCACACGGCTCCAGGGCTTTGGGAAGTGGGTCAAGGTGTTCTTTGAAAGAAGGATTTTAGATATCCAGCAGGCTCCAGACTGCATGGGGGAGGGCCAGTGATGGGCGCAATGGGGCAGGATGCAAGGGCCTGAGCCCAAGGGAAAGCAGGAGAGGGCCAGTGCCAGCGACAGAGGGACACACTGGCGAGAAGGGCGGGCTGGAGAGCAGGTCCTCGGGAGTCACTTTCAGAGAAATGGTCTAGGGAGACCCTCTTGGAGCCAGTGGCAGGGGCGATGACTAAGCAGGAATGGAGTCTGGGTGTGGACGTGGTTCTGGTCTCACCCAGCCAGGCACCCCTGGCCAGTTGCTCGCCCTCCTTGAACCTTGGTGTGAAAGTAGAGACAGCCTGGTGCCCAGTGTCGCTGCAGGGCGGCAGGGAGGCAGCGCAGGGAGGAAGCTGGCTGGCACCCAGGCACTGTCAGGCCCAATCCATGGCTGGGAGCTGGGGCCAGCGTTCCTGACAGCAAGAAGCATTTTGAAGAGCAGTTTCTCACTGGGAGACAGGCTGGGAGGGAGGCCAAATGAGAGACATAGGTCAGATAAGCCGAGGGACTCAGATGGTTCCACTGCCCTCTATTAAGGAGGGGAAGAGAAGAGAAACGCAAGGCTCTTGCCAAGGGCAGTCTCATGGCCCCCCGGGGAGGCTGAGTGCTGACTGCACAGGAGACCGACCAGCAGACCCCCCGTGAGGCTGCAGGGCAGAGCTGTGCTCTCCGTTCCAGGCTGTGCCAGGGCAGCCTGCACGGGGCGGGCATCAACCTCGCTTCCTTACAGGATTTGGCGTAGCCCAGGGCAGGGCATAGGGTGTCCAGGTCTCGGAATCGGTGGGTCTCCTCCAAAGCCCACTGAGCGCACAGCACCAGGCGTGGATGTCCAGAGCAGTGCTCTCCGTTGATGTGGAACGGCTGTTCTTTTCCCCAGAGTACTTTCCAAAGCCACTTCCTTCTTCAGTTTTTCAACACCCCTAGTGTTTATAGTTAGGACACCTGAGGCCTACTGAGGTTGGACAACTTGCCTAAGATTGCACAGCCAAGGAGTGACAAGGGTGGTGTGGCCCTGGACGTGAGCTCCACGCGGTGTGGGCAGCCACGGCTTCCACAGGACCCGCAGTAGATTTTGTATTTTGGCACTTGTTCATTTTGTGCTGTGCTGTAACCTAGTGTTTGAGTGTCTGTCTGCTTCAGCGATTACCACTGACTCGAGGGTCCCTTACCTAAAAGAAAGAGTGCAGCACATAAGAGGACCCAGTGCAGTGGCAGGGTAAAAAGGCCTTTCCCTCAAAGCAGGAGCTCGAGGCTACCGTCTGAATCTCTAAGTAACTGCAGTGGGGGGTTGTTGGTGGTGCAGAGGGGAGCGTGAGCTCCTGCAGGAGGGATGCCCCCACCCCTGCACCCTCCAGCAGAGCAGAGGGGCTTCCTTAGACCAGCACATCTGCCCTGGACCACACCGTCCACCCTGCAGGAAATTGATTTTAGAGGTGCCCAAAGGCCCAAGATTAATGTTTTTATTTAAGATCTTACTTGTCTGAAAAAGCACCAACTGCATGTCACTAAAATGATCCTTAGCCTTTCTTTTCTGAATCTTCATTCTTTAATGAATATTTTTGCAGTGATCCCTTCATGGGTAGGAATATTTTATTCTAGGAAATGTTTCCCTTTTTATTTTACTCAATTTTTTCCTTCATACACCATTTGTGATTTTTTTTTTTTAATTTCAGTAGATTTGGGGCCACCATGTTTTTTGTGATAGGGAAGAATTGTATCGTGCTGAAGTCAGGGCTTTCAGCGCACCCGTCACCAGAACGGTGCACACTGTGCCGACAGGTAGAATTTCATCCCTCACCCCCAACCTATTTGTGGTTTCCAACACCCATCACGCCACTGTATGACCAGATACACGCCTCATCTGGCTCCCACTCGTAAATGAGAAGACCCGGTATCTCTCTTGCCATTCCTAAGATACTTCACTTAGGATAATGGTTTCTGATTCCATCACAGTTGCGGCGAAAGACATTATTTCATTCCCTTCTGTGGCTGAGTGGTACTTCCATGGTGTATACACCACATTTTCTTCATCCACTCATCAGTTGATGGGCACTTGGGTTGATTCCATATCTTTTCAATTGTGAATTGTGCTGCAATAAACATTTGGGTGCAGGTGTCTTTTTTATAAAATAACTTCTTTTCCATTGGGTAAATATCCAGTAATAGGATTGCTGGATCAAATGGTAGGTCTACTTTTAGTTCTTTGAGGAAGCTCCATCCATACTGTTTTCCATAGAAGTGGTACTAATTTACATTCTCACCAACAGTGTGTAAGTATTCCCTTTTTTACTGCATCCACACCGTCTATTGTTTGTTGACTTTTTAACAATCACCATTCTGACAGACATAAGGTGATATTTCATTGTGATTTTAATTTGCATTTCCCTGAAGATTAGTGATGTTGAGCATTTTCAGATGTTTGTTGGCAATTTACCTATCTTCTTTTGATAAAAATCTGTTCTTGTCTTTTGCCTGCTATTTGATGAGGGTTTGTGAGTTTGTATATGTTTTTTGATGATTTGTTTTTGTTCTTTGTAGATTCTGGATATTAGCCCTTTATTAGATGTATAGATTGCAAATATTTTCTCCCATTATGTATGTTGTCTATTTATTCTGTTATTTCCTTTGATGTATAGAAACTTTTCAGTTTAATTAAGTCCCATTTATTTATTTTTTTTGTTACTGTATTTGCTGTTGGGGTCTTAGTCATATTTTCTTTGCCTATGCCAATGTCCAAAAGAGTTTTTCCTATGTTTTATTCTAGAATTTTTATGGTTTCATGTCTTACATTTAAGTCTTGACTCCACCTTGAGTTTATTTTTGTATATGGTGAGAGAGAGGGACCCAGTTTCATTTTTCTGCATGTGGCTGTCCAGTTTTCCAGCACCATTTATTGAACAGGGCATCTATTCCCCATGTATGCTGCTGTCTGTTTTGTGGAAAACCAGTTGTTTGTAGCTATATGGCTTTATTTCTGGATTCACTATTCTGATCTATTGGTCTTTGTGTCTACCTTTGTAGCAGTACCATGCTGTTTTTGTTACTGTAGCCTTGTAGTATAATTTGAAGTCAAGTAATATGATGCATCCAGATTTGTTCTTTTTGCTTAGAATGCTTTGGCTGTTCGGGCTCTTCTTAGGTTCCATATGAATTTAGAATTATTTTCTCTAGATCTATGAAAAATGACATTGGTATTTTGATAAGAATTGTGTTGAATCTGTAAATCATGTTGGGTAGTAGGGACATTTAAACAATATTGGTTCTTCCAATCCATGAGCATGGGATGTTTTTCTATCTGTTTATGTCATCCATGATTTCTTTCATCAATGTTTTATAGTTCTCCTTGTAGAGATCTTTCTCTTCCTTGGTTAAATATATTTCTAGATATTTTATTTTCTTTGTTGCTACTGTAAATGGCATTGAGTTCCTGATCTGATTCTCAACTGTTATTAATGTATAGAAATGCTACTGATTTGTGTACATTAATTTTGTAACCTGAGACTTGGCACATTTATTTATCAATTCTAGGAGTCTTTTGGTGGGGTCTTTAGGGTTTTCTAGATATAAGATCATATCATCAGCAAACAGGGATAGTTTTACTTCCTCTTTCCCAATTTGGATGCCTTTTATTTCTTTTTCTTGCCTTATTGCTCTGGTTAGGACTTCAAGTACTGTGTTTCTATATTGTCGAGAAGTCTTACCCGACCTCCATATGATCCCTCATGACACTATTGTGTTTTTATGTAGTAAAAATTGGCAAATATTTATCAAGCTACCACTCTGTGCCAAGCACCACACTGTGGGGCTCAGGAGGCAAAGGTGGACAGTGTCTGCTGCTGTCCTGAGAGAGCCCTGCTGCAGTCACGGGGCCAAGTTTCTCCTGGTAGGCAGATCAGTCAGCAATCTGACTCTTCTAGGGGATGACGCCTCTCTCCAGACTTTCAGGACTGCAGCTTCTGAGAAGACATTCTCAGCTGTTCCTTTGCCTGGTATAGGGAATTTAGGAGTCTAAAACCTATTAAAAATAAGGAGTTAGATTAATGGAGATTGTTCAGAATCCAAAAGAAACACTCTCAACTAGAAAGAAAGTTATGTTCCCTACCTCACCTGACACACACACATACTCTTTAAATTGTGTAAACATAGCCAAATTTTTGGCTGTTAGGAGTCATTATGGAGACTCTACTCCAAAAGCTAGTGTGCCATTGTACTGACTCAGAGACTCAAAAGGCCAATAAAATATTTGATATTATGAAAAGGTAATTAACAACACCTAGAAGGCTTCATCTTACCCCACATAACAAGTGTTATATAGTTATCTATACTTACTTTTCATCCCTTTGGAAAAACACACTATGCCTAGAAAATTGAAGTGAGAGAAAAACAGCAAACATCTTTTCAGTGTCTTTTATGTGCAAAGTAGTGTACTAGGTTCTTATGCAAGACCTTTTCATTCGATTCTCTCAACCAGAAGGTATGTCTTTAGAAAAGCTAGACAATGGGATGAAATACTTTAAGAAAGAGTGAAAGATATTATCACTCTTTTTGATCTAGACTTGGAAAGTTTTCTTTTAATAACTCTTTACTAATACTTGTATTTGCTGCTAGACTGTAGGTACATGAGGACACTGTTTATTATTGAATGCCATTTCTGTTCATTGTTGAATCTATTTTTGTTCATCATTGACTCCCCAGCAAAGCACCTAGAATATGGTAGTGCTTGTGGTAGACTGGCTACTTTTCAGATGATTAAATTCTAGCCATTACTTCCAATGTGAGTGGAAGTGACATGTGACACATCTATGCCTGCCTTATGAAGCCCTCGTGTGCAGTCTTCCACATTAACATTAAATGTGACTTGGAAAGCTGCATGTTGCACGTGGTATACCATAGCAACCTCGATGCCTCAGAAACCTCTGTACAGCCAAACTCCTCCCACTTGCAACCCCTACTTATACTTGCACCTGGAAGTTGAAAAAGTGAAAAATAAACTGCTAATGTGTCAAGTCCCTGAAAAAACGAAAAATTCTCTCAACCACCTGGTGAGATACGTAGGAATTTTACACATGAAAAACTCAAATTCTCAAATTCACAGACATGACTGTGCAGCATCAGAGCTCAATGAATGTGGAGCCAGGGTTCAGTCTGTGAGCCATCTGCCTCTGCAGTGCACACACTCGTTGCCACCATGCAGGGCGCACAGGACACAGCACGCACCCAAGCTGAGCAGATGCAGGGATCACCACTGCCCAGGAAGATCCGAGAATATCAAGATGCTTCAGTCTGGGGAGCCAGTAGCAGAGGGGGTGCTGCCACTACAGGCCCCTGAAAAGCACC
Source organism: Avahi laniger (assembly GCA_963575035.1). Classification (NCBI taxonomy): domain Eukaryota; kingdom Metazoa; phylum Chordata; class Mammalia; order Primates; family Indriidae; genus Avahi; species Avahi laniger. The sequence goes on along the minus strand of CAUYSK010005928.1, from coordinate 31,303 downwards.
TGCAGAGGTGCTCAGAGCCTCACAGCACCCCAGGTCCATGTGCTGCCCACCCACCACGGGCAGGCGGCCGCGGACACTTGCCAGGCCCTGCTGTGGGCCTGACACGCAGAGGTGCGGGCGAGGTCTCCACCTGGAAACACAGCTAGTCTGGAGGGGGCATGGATGCCTAAACAAGCATTTTAAGAGGAGATTATGGTTATTTTAAAGGCACGTGCAAAGTTTTTGCAAACTTATTTGGAGTAACTTTCTGAAAAAACGAAGGGAAGTTAAAAAAGAAATTACTCCAAGAAGAGGGATGAAGATCAAATAAATTACTCAACAGTGAGCAAAAAGCTCATGTGCCAGAGCAATAAATGGTTTCTGGAGAAGCTGAAATATTTGGATCCCAAAGTCTGCAGTGCCAGTGCCCGTACAGCCCTCTGAGGTCCCACAGCCTGGAAGTCCTGGCTAACCATGCCTGGGTCTTGAAATCCAGCATGGGACACTATTCCTATAAAAATTACATAACCACTAATACATTAAGTTAGGTCTAGCTTCAAAGGCCCTGAAAATTAGATGTTCTGCTCTGTTTCCGGCAAACTCGGTTATCCTCAAGGGTGAAGAGCAGAGCGCCCAGGGAGAGCGGGCACCCTGCGCCCCACGAGCCTGAACGCAGCGGGCATCATTGCTGGGCACTGTATTCTCAACCAGCTGGGGCCAAACAGAGAGCAACAGAGACGTCCCCGAAGTAGGTGGGCAGGAGCACAAGCCAGGCGGGGAATGGACACAGACCTCGGGTAGGCCGCGGGACCAGACAGCACACCCAGCCCCAGGGATGCTGCCACTCAGCTCTGGCCAACTCTGGTCAAAGGAAATTTAGAGAGTAGCATTTCTAGATCATCCTGTTTTCGAAGAAAAAGACAGAACTCCAGATTTGGAAAGAAAGCCTCCAGATTTCCAGACGTTTGTCCAATCTGTGAAGTACCAAGAGCCCCACAGAGCAACTCTGTGGCTGGGCAGGGGCTCCCTGGCCATAGGCTGTCGAGGTGCTCCCAGCCCCAAGTCCTGAATCTTCCTGTTTCTTCCAGACCCTACTGGAGATAAAACAGTGTAGGAGTTATGAGAAACACGTTCAAATTCAGAAAATCAGGTTTTAAAATGCAGTACAGGTTTCTTTTCTTACTTTTGCACTTGGGGCCGAAACAGCAACAGCTATTTTTACAAAAAAAAAAAAAAAAAGTTTAAATATTTGAAGCGTACCTGATTTGATGTTTCATCTGAAGTTCTAGAACAGTTCCCTTCCCTGCCCACCCAGTCTTTGACACTTACCCTGAATGTCACGCTGTGACTATAGGCACAGCAGCTGCAGATGAAGCACCTTCACTTTCCAGGTCGAGAGCTCTTTGCATGAGCCTGTGCGGCTTCATGGTGGCCGCACCGTGGTGGACACCAGGCGTCACAGTGACTGCCAACCCCAACCTGAGCCTGGCTGCCAGGGAGGGAGGCCCCTCCTTGCCCCCAGAATGCTTCTCATGGGGCTTCAGCTTCCTCCCTGTTGTTATCATAGACAATGTAAGCGGAGGAACAGCTTTTTCACACATATAAAGTTGCTAGATCATCCCTTATTTGAATAAAGCCACACATCAATTAATTTGTTACAACATCACCACCACCTTGATTCCCCGTGGTCATCTTCAAAGCCGGGGACACCTTGGCTTAGCTGGGTCTATTGTCAAGTGTTCCGTTGGTTTCCAGGCTCAGACTGGAACAGACCTGAGGAAACATCCTTGGGTGGCGGAGTCCCTAGACTTCCTCAGAGAAAATTCCCTGTGGCTCCTTTTAAGGTATAAAAGGGCCCCCTCCACCGTGATGGGGACGGCTGCAGGTACCCACCCTGCACCCCACGGACGTGGCATTCTCACCACGCCTGTGGAAATGAAGGCACAGACGCCTTTTCTTGGCTGCTTGTGGGCGGATCTTTCTTGGCAGCTCTTTATTTGTCTTATGAAAGTTATCAACCATGTGGCTGAGCAAGAGAAGTATTAGCTCATTGCAGCTCTTTCATTCATTCGTTTAACTAAGATGCACAGATGCCTTGTACGTGCCAGGCACTTTCTACCTCAGCATCCACCTGCCTGAAAGGTGGGAACTTTTGCTTTCTTTTGACAGTTTGCTTTTTCTGTTCTCAGAAGAGCAGGGATTGGGTGAACTTCATCATGGCTGTTCTCCTGCCTCTGTTGGGTCCAGCTCTCCACTCTGCTTCTCACAGGTGTAGACACTCACACACATGCAGACACACATGCATGCACACACAGGCACACATGGGAACACAGGCGCACACACAGGCACATGCACGTGCACAGGCAGACACAGGAACACAGGCACACACTCTCACAGGCACACATGCACGTGCACAGGGACACACAGGAACACAGGCACACACACACAGGCAGACATGGGAACACACAGGCACACACGTGCACGTACACAGGGACACACGGGAACACACAGGCGCACACACACATACACAGAGGCACACACAGGTCCGGGCAGAGAGGCTGAGGGCACCCACTGTGTCACAGGCCAGCACAGAGTCCCGGGTGCGGGGGCTTTCATTAGTGACATCCCGGGTTATCTCGCTCTCACAAGCTGACTGCGTCACAGTGATAGATCTCGTCTCTGGGGTGCCTGTTACTGGACATCTTTATTGCAACCTGTCATCATCGTGGTTGCTATTTTCTTAGGATTTGTGACATGATTTTTTAAGTGTTTGCCCAAACTAGGTATAGTCTATTAAGCACTCAATCTGTGCTGTTCGGAGGGGTTTACTTTTGGGGTTTCATGGTAATATGTGTGTGGCTGTGTCACCGTAATTTACAGTCCTGAGCGGCCAGAGTGCCTCCCACACTGCCCAAGACTGGTTTTATCTCAACCGTCCTATCGGGATGCCAGCAGATTTCCCAGACGTCCTAGAAGTTCCAGAAGTGTGGCTTCAGAGCTATGTATCACAGACTTCCTCGCCATGACAAACAGCGTAGGTATTGTCACACTGCATGTCTGTCATCTTTCTTTTGCAAATATGGCCCCCAGGCCCACAAGTGCCGGGCCAGCCAGCCACATACCTGTGGATGCACAGAGCACCGTTGTGAGGAGAAGGGGACTTCCAGCGTTCTCTCCAGACCAAAGCAAAAGTACGAGCAAACAAGATCTTAATACTTGGAGTGTGTTTTCTTTGCTTTCCTTACTCGTGGCTGCATCTCAGCCCCGGACTCTGGCATATCAGGGCTTCTGTCTCAGGACGCGTTGGCAGAGGTGGATTGCTGGGGACTGGAGTCAGGAAGGGAGAGTTGAGACGTGTTGAGCTCAAAAGTTAACTGGATTTTATACACAATTTTTTTTGCCTTTTTAGTGCTTGATGACAAGGGGATTCATAACCAAAGAAAGAGGGAATGATGCTTTATCTGTTTCAGTTTAGGTAAAGGTCATGTTTTATAATGCCATGTTTTTGTAATAATTTTCTAAAATTTTCTTGTGTGCCACCACCTATTTGAAGCTTACTAAATACTCATTGACTAGCTCATAAAACAGCCTTCAAATCTCACTCCAAAGAACTTCAAATATACTATTAAATATTTCCAATACTTCTCTCCATGTCTAAAAAGTGCTGCACACGAAGTCCTCTTAGTGCGGAAGGAGTCATTGTTCTGTGTTTCACCTTGGAGATTGTCAGACTCTGCAGAGTGGCAGATTGTTGGTGGACGTCAGCTCTGTCTTCATTTTCTTTTTTGCTAAGAGAATTTTTATTTTCTCATTTCCATTTCTCTTGCCTTTTTTGGCCCCAATCCCCCCAGTCAAACGCACCCAAGCAGGCGCACAGTCCTGGGTCGAGGAGGCCAGCGACACAGCTCTCTTACCTCAAGAAAATGGTTTCCCTGATCACCCTCATTGATACAGAACTGGCAAGGAGGGAAAGGAAAAATTAGGAGCAGACCAACCAAAACATTCTTCTCGGTTTATTCACCTAATTTTTTTCTTATTCTCGTCCTATGCAATTGGATAACAGAAACCACAAAATTTAAATCATGTTGCAATGACCTATAAACTTGTTTCTCTCTTCTGACCTTTGTGCGACATAATGATAATGCTGTCTTTTATTCTAATCTGAGTAGCAGATACAAATTCTACATGTTAATGAATTTACATTAAATTCACCAAAAAGCAGAAAATTTTGTTATATTTTGGAAAACAATTTTTAATTCTTGTATTTCTCTGTTTAAACACTTTTCAAGGATGATGAGAATGTATAATTTCTGAGTCTTGCTGTTCCTCACAGATGGGTTTTTATAAGCCAAAGCTCACTGGAATCAGAGCTGAGGCATGAAAGCATTTTCTGTCATGTGAACTTGTACATCGATAGCCAGTTCTCAGTTACCAAGGAGACAGCAATGCCTGGGAATAGGTGCTCGTGGGAAAACACCTGCATACAGTTTGAGCTGCACACTTCCCCTTAATTTTTCCAGAAGCTTCTGGTTTTGCCCCAGACTTTCTCACCCATCGCCCAACTTAGGAGACTGACCCCTGGCTTCTGCGCTCCCGCCAACCTCCTCTTCTAGGTGGTGCTGATGGGCAGTGAAGCGGCCAAGCCTTGTGCTGAGGGGAGGCCCAGCTGGCCGGCAGAACGGATCTTTGCTTCTTGAGCAGTGGAGGAGTGACAGGGAGCGGGAGACGTGGCCCGGGTCCTGGGGCAGAGTCCGAGCTGTCCACGCTCCAGCCTGTGACCCCCGCCCCTCCCCTGTCCTGCGAGGACTCTGCTGGGGGTGGGGGGAGCGGGTTGTGGGTGTGGAGACGCAGGCCAGGAGAACGGGACCCGGCTGGGCTCTGGCGGGCCTAGGACCCAAAGCGCAGCTCCTCTTGCGCCCATGGCTCTGGTCTGGCGCGGCACCCACGTCGGAGAACAGCTTCCAGGGACTTGAAGGGATTTCACTGAATTTATGAGATTTTAATGCATTTAAAATATGTTCTCTTCACTAAGGCTCCATTGAGGAAAGTGTGTATATTAATATTGTTGGGAGGAGGGGGAGGGAAGACTGAAGCAATAAAATAAATCCTGATTCCAAATGTATAGTTTACATATTATAAAATAATTCACTTGCTCTCTTCTTAGTAAGTCATTCCGATAGCTTTGTTGGCTCAAAAGTAAATCTTCAATTCAAGACTTTTCTTTAAGTATGAAACCACTTAGGTTTCCTTGAAAACCTTTAAAAATAAACGCCAGACTTAGAGATAAGAGTTAATGCTAAACTAGGGCTTTAAGGGTGATTTTTCTAAATGTTAATTACTGGAGAGGTATTTGGAACCCGCAGCATTGGTCCTGCGGTTGCCTTTCCCTTCGGTCCCACGGAGGCCTCTCTGGGGGAAGCTGTGCGGCTCCGGCCTCGGAACCAGCAGGAGGAGAGACTCGAGTGCACAGCCCACCAGGGCTGCTCGCGCTCGCGGTGGGAGGGAGGAGCGAGGCTTCTTTTCAGGAGGTGGGAGGGATGGGCAAGATCTCACAGACACAAAGTGTGGGCTGAGCCTGCAGGGCTGGCTGAACTCTGACCACTCACCTTTAGGGACAGAGACAGGAAAGTGCAAACTCTCGTGGCATTTCAGACCGTACATTCTGTGCTTTCTGTGTCACCTAAATCTCACTGGCAGTTGGTAAAAGTGAAATTTAAAACAGTTTTGAAACTCTTAGGTTTGGGTTTCATTAGCTAAAAGAGAAGGAAAAGGAACCACCATTTATGTAGTGTCTACTGTATGCTGAGTGCCACGCTAGACATATGTATGAACTGTCTCCTGTAACCCTCATAGCCAGGGATCCTTGTTTAGCAGAGAGGAGCACACGTCACACAGGCGCTGCGATCCAAGCAGGACTAGCCGGGAAGGAGCAAATGCCGAGTGGAACAGAAGAGTCCAAACTGGCCCAGTTGTGGGCAGGATTAACACGCAGCGGGAGGGATGTCTCAGCATAGTGGGAAGGTACGACTTACGGAATAGCGACTCATGGAAGAATTGGCTACTGACTGGAGAAAGTAAAATTGCCCCATATGCATAAAAACACTGGAAGGATTAAGAATTTAAATGTAAAAAATGAAACAATTCTTATTCAAGCATATGAGCAATTAGCTAATGAGATCAAGTTTGTCAATGTAGTGCCCACAGGGAAAAGCTAGCTCTACTGCACTTTTGGCCACATGCTCCTCCGAAACTGCAGCTTGGGAATCACAAATGCGGGCTTATTTGTCAGACGCCGGGTGTGTGTAGGCAGGCAGGGTGGTGGCTGATGTCACTGGCCCCTGCTTTACTGAAAACTTGCCAAGCCAGTGCCCTCGTGCAGGAAGCCCCTGGCAAACCTGCAGCCCCTTCCCCAGCCCCAGCCCCAGCCCTGGACTCCCTGGAACACACCACTCGCCTGCAAGCTGGGTCCCTCTGCCTGGAACACCCCCAGTCCCACCCTTTTTTAACCTGAAACATCCCATTAACCTTTAAAATTCAGCTCGGATTTCAGCTCCGTCAGTTGAGCTCTCTTTCTGCTTCCTTAGGACAGGTCAGATGCACTCTGTCCAAGCTGCCAGGACACCAGGCAGACGGTACTTCCCAACCCATCTCCCCGCACACAAAGTTTAATTCAATTTTGAATTCCTTAAAGAATAAGATTTTTCTGCATGTCCAGTATCTCTGTATGTACAGTCCAGTGGCAAGTGCAGGGGATCTCAGGAAAATGTCATTTTCTCCATCACTGCGGACTTCCTGAGTCTCAGCAGGCCTCTGCCTCGTGGTACATTGGTCTATGTCGCTTTGCTAGAGCTTTGCAGTGTGTTGTAATGTTTTCGTATTGAAAAGCAATTTCAGAGTATCGATGTGTTACTGGGTGCTAGTTATTTAAACCTTGAAACCACACAGTGTGAGTGAACGCAGAGTTTAATGCCCCGCATGTACGTGAAGGTAATGGGAAAAGGTTGGAAAACCCAAGGATGGCCATAGCCACCGCATCTCACTGACTCTCCTGTCAGAACTCTCCCAAATCCGCATCCTCCTTCCCTGGACACTTGACTCCAGGCCTTGGAAGACAAAGGATGCCGAGCCCCTCCCGCCAGCACCGGCCCCTGCGTCCCCACTCCCAGTCCCCTCTAAGCCCGCTCTCCAGCTGCCACTCAGTTATTTCTTTTCTAAAACGAGCTGTGGACCTTCCCTCCCATGTTCAGGAAAAGACAACCAGTGTCTGCCCTCCCGGTACACCCAGCCTCCACGGCGTCCCCTTCCAGCCATGGGTGTGGCACTGGACCCGGCCCCTCTGGGGTCCTCCATGCTGGTCCAGCTTGCCCGGGCACCCCCTGACCCACAGCTTCACCAGCAGATGGATCCATTCATTCATTCACTCAATAACTGGTACAAGCGCCTGTATGTGAGGCTTCGACACAGTCTATTTGCCTTCCTTACGCTGGCAAACAAATGATGCTCAAGCACCGCGACTTTCTTGAGAATCTTCTCTCAGGATCCCCTTCCCATTGGCTCCTCCTTTTCTGAAATCTTTTCTGGCACATTGTCATATCTGCACAGAGAGCACTCCCATTAAAAGACTCTCGCTGAATGAGCTCATGTTTTTTATTGTTTGTCTGTCCTTATCCCCGATACCATATTCAGCACACAGTATCAGTCAATACATATTTGGTGGTTTATTGATTAAGTCAGGAGCTGTCAGTGTGATTAGATGACACCTTCATGTTACACCTGTGGAGAATCATGCCTTGCTAACAGCGCAGGCTGCTTTCATAGCACATCTACCCTGTTCTTCTCCATAGTGTGTCCCTAAGGCAGCCGCACACACCCACGAGAGCCCCCACTGCTCCTCCTGGCTGTCCTTTCCCTAAAACCATGGAGGAAGTGGCTTTGATGTCCAGTGTGAACCCTGCACAGGGGCCACTTGATGGGGTCCCTGTCTTCTGCGCAGGAACACAGCTCTGGCTGCAGAAGCCACAGACTGGGCTGAGAAGGTGTATTCCTACCATCCGGTCCATTCGCACTGCTCGTGTCTCATCAGCCCCTCTGTTATACTGGGTAGAAGTCTCGTCTGGTGCAGTTTGCCATGTAAAGTGTTCATATGTTGTAGAAACATTTGGTGAACAACATGGTGCATATATTCACCCCATGACAGTGTGTTCCAGTGGTTTAAGGGGAAAATTTACACACAGAGGTGATTTTGGGGACCCTATACCAAAACCTTCTTCTCCAATGATCTTGGGCCAGTCATGTGGTCTGAATTTTAGTTTTATCATGTATAAAATATATATAATAGAAGTACCTTCCTTACAAAGCAGTTGTGAGGACCCTACAAGGTAATATATGAAAGCACTTTGTAACCTCTCAATTAAGACACGTCTGCTGCCATGCGTGAAGGGTCTGTGTGCCTGAAAAGCAGCCTCAGGACATAGCTAAATCGGAGGACAGCTGCCCTGCAGGGAGCAGACGCAGGGAGGGTGGCCGCAGTGGCGGAAACGTCCTTCTGCTGTGCCTGCCTCCTCTCCTCTTAACTGCTTAATGGTATTAGGCCTTTCAGTTACAAGGAGAGTCGAGACACTACGTATATTTCTTTTATCTCTTATAAACTTAATGGCTATCTATTATATTCTAAGTACAAGTTCAGCTGAGAACCACCCAGATGTGCCCCAATCAAATCCTTGAAGAGGGAGTAAATAGGTCGCACTTCAAGATTCATCCAATCCTACCCTGCTGTAGAGTGCAGGGGCCTCCTGCACGCTGCCCACTTTTGAAAATGGTGCCTTCAGGTTGCCTGGCCCCATCCCGCCGGCCCTGCTCTCATCCACGGCTCCTGTCACCGGCGGGCAGGAGTGGAGCCCTGGCGGTGGAAGGCCGGGGTGAGCGGGCAGCCCAGGCCCGCTGACTGCACAGGCAGGACACTGACCGCCTGCTCTTCTATCCCCAGATGGAGGTGGACACGGAGGAGAAGCGCCATCGCACGCGGTCCAAAGGGGTTCGAGGTATGTCTGCGCTTCCCTGCACCCTGAGGCCGGCTCAGGGTCACCTTCATCCTGTGGTTCACTCTGACCCTGCTTCCTCCACTTTCGGTAGCTTTCTGTGGAAGAGAGTACTTGTGACAGATGATAAATTTTTACCTGTTCTCCATCTCTCCGCAGTTCCGGTGGAGCCAGCCATACAGGAGCTGTTCAGGTTAGTGCTCTGCGGGTAAATGCATCCCCGTCAGCGGTTTAGAAAATCCATGCCTGCTAATGGACACACTACGCTCTGAAGTTCATCGGCGGCTTGCTCACGCCCCACTGCCCTGATGAAATTAATTCCTCTGAGAGACTTGTAATACAAAGCATCCCCCAATTTCCCCTCCATTCAATTGTGTGATTTCTCTCCTTCTGTCTGGGCTGCCCATGGAGGCATCCCGTCCCCTCCGCCCGCCGCGCAGTCCCTGTGTAATCGGTTCTTTCCTGTTGCAGCTGTCCCACCCCTGGCTGTGACGGCAGTGGTCATGTTAGTGGCAAATACGCAAGACACAGAAGGTAATGCCTGCATCTTTTCACAACGTACTGTCTAAAGGGGCTTATCTGGGGACTCTTCCAATGAGGAAAATGTGTGGGTAGGTGTTCTTGGAAAGCAATGCATCTGTACTTTCCTTTCTCTCACCAGGACTCAGTCTTTTGTCTCTTGCACGGGTTCCCAAACATTCTATCTCATGGCAGAATTGATGCTAATCCACAGGATGACACAAACTGAGGCCACCTCATTCATACTGGTCTCCCGTCTGTGAATGCAGTGCTCAGCACGCGGGCACCTAAGAGCCTCCCACTGCCGTATCAGGAAGGCTTATTTCTCCTTCCTCATTTCTCATTCTGGTAGCTGCAGGGTGGTAAATCATGGATGTAAATTAAAATGGGACCTACTGACCTGTCTCACACCCAACTTCCACCATGTAACAGAGCTCACCCCGGGAAAGGAAGCCCCAGCTAGGCACCTGGGCAGCTGCAGGGAGAGGTCGCAGCTGGAGGTGGAGGTCAGGGTGGATCAAGCTGGTGAGACTTTGGGATTGAGCGATTATATTAATCTTGAAAATGCTGGGGTTTCAGGCCTGTAACAGGGATGCATGTGGAGAACCTCCAGAAAATAAGGTGGTGGGTAATTATTGCTAAAAGTGCATCACAGCAAAATTATGTCTCGTATGCCCCCGGCCTGCGCTCAGATGCACGCCAGCCTTTAGGTTTGCTTTTCCAGGAAGCGTGCTCTTCTCTGTGATGCTAACGTTGCCGTACCTTTCAACAGGAACCTTTCAGTTACCAGGAGTTACAAAAGCTTACAGGCTATAATAAATTTTTAGCTAACTTTTCACAAATTAGGTTGCAAAAACTAAGGTCATTCTGGTCTAACAAACCCTCAGTAACCAAACCCATTTCTCAAAACTGGATTCCAGAGCCGGGGCATCTGCAGCACCTCGAGGTGGCCTCCCTCACTGCCTTGCGTTTTATTTCATTTTAGTGAAACTTTAATTTACAGGAGAAGTCAAGCGATTATTTTGATTGTCCTTTAGTAAAATCAAAGGAATAATCACAAATCACTCCCCAAATCCCCATGCCAGCATCTGTGGAGGCAGGGACTTCCTCTGTCACACACCCAAGGAATTGTGGGCCATTTTGTTCAGACAATTTTGTGATTTAAATTAAATGTAATATATTATTATTATTACATTAAGTAGTAAATTATTGACTTATGTAATTAAAATAAGTAGTTTATTTAATGTATTTTATTATTTTATGAAGACGTATATATAAGCTCCTAATCTAAAAGTTTAAAAAACTGCATTGTTTATGTTTTCAACAGAAAAGAAGTTAGTAAACCGTGAGCAAAATCTATTTTCCCCAGTCATTTTGTGATTAGTCAATAGTTAAACTTTATCGTACTGTTACAAAAAAAATTATTAAATTTTGCTAAAATGTTTTAATTAGGCATGAGCTAGATATAATTTCATAGCCATAATTTTGCAGGAAAAAATCATGAAGTTTCCAAAGAATTCCTCCAAACCGTTATATTCTTACCCAAGGTTCAGATGTGGATTGATGTGTCTCTGGGTTATACGTGTGCACGTCTGTTCGGGAGATTGTCTTGCTGCTTACAAATGGTACTTGGAGTTAGAGCTAAAGATAGGTAGGCTTCACCTTCCTTTCGAGATGAAGTACTGACCTGTCCCCCCAGAAGCACCCGAAATCTTTGGGAGCTAGTCAGATGGGATGTCAGGAAGAGTCGCAGAAACACCCAAGTTGGAAACTGTTCCACCTAAATTTTTGTGTGATTTAAAATAATGCCATCATGTTTTACGATGAGTCATACTGTATCTAATTATTAGAATTCCTGGTATTTTAATTGAAATAGTGAATTAGAGTAGATAATGTGGTGTAGTTGAAAAATAACTATTCCCTCATGGAGAGACTGGGTGCTGCTTGCCCTGCCTCCCTCGGAAGCCCGGGCTGTGGACACGTGGTCTGAGGTCACAGCCTCCCGCTCCCTCAGCTCGCAAGTCAGAGGGCTACGGACTCTGCAGCCAGCGACCGTCACAAGTGATGCCACCGCATGAGCTTCTCTTGAGAGGAGCCTCATTGAGGTTCCAAGCAAGGTCTTCTAAGTTTTATTTTTTGATATCTGTGTATTATCAGTAACTTTTAACTAAAAGGTGACATTTTAATTTCTTAAACTGTGCTCCTTGGTGTGGTGGATGGCACTCGTGTGCACCCTGCCTTCCTATGACAAATGCTGTTTGGCATTTGAGAGATATCAACTGTATCTGGCTTTGTTTCCTTTCCTGGTTTTAAAAGATTTTCTGACTACAAAAGTCACCCTTTCCCGACAGCTACTCACGCCCGTTAGCACCTGCGCACTCCGCAGCACGCTGCGACACGGCACTTGCTGCCAGGTCCCTGAGCAGACTCAGGACACCAGGCTTGTGCAAAATATGACAGAGGAGGAGAAGCCTCAGCTTTGGTTTGGGTGAAATTACCTGGTTTTTTATTAACATCTTTAATGATTGAATTTCCAATGAATGTCATTCTGTTAATGCTACAGTTTCATTTTACTTCTATATCACATCAGTATAGCCAAGTAAAAAGACGTTATTTTAGTATGTTGAAGTGTCAATGGCTTTGAACATGCAAAAAATAACTTGAGGCAGAATCAACAATGTAAAAAATCAATTTTTTTTAGGAAATGAATACCCAGTGATAAAATGATGCCTACCTAGTGTTTTGTAATGTAAGAAACGTTTTAAGGAAATCAAGTATCTACCACCATTGCAGTTCACCCCTCGTCGCCCTGTAGGACGTCTACTGTGTAGCTCCTGGAACAGCCGCGCTTGCGCAGTGGTTTGCTGATGCTCCTTCTGAGACAGCTGCTGCGATTGATGGTTTACTTTTGTTGTTGTTGTTGTTTTTTATTTTTTTTTTAGTGTGATAGAGGTAGGGTTGTGGGTTTGTAAGAAATCAGGAATAGAGGAGAATCGACCACTGCTTCGTGCCTGAAAAAAGAAACGATAATTTGAAGAAGGAATTCACAATTTAACATACTGGTTAAAACTTTGGGGGAGTAGGAGTGAGGTTGCAATACTCACTTTATTGGATATTCTACATTAATTTCAAAACTATGTCTTTGAACAAAAGGTAATCTATTTGTAGGTATTTTTTGTTAATAGTTCATAAACAATTTGAGGTAGCTGATAAACCAACATACAACTGCATAGTTAAATGTTAAATCGAAAAGATAAATGAGGAACGTAAGGAAAATGGAAACATAATTTTATCAGAAACCCAGGATGTATCAGGGTTCTTGATGTAGTTTGACGCTGAGTTCTGGGCCCCTTGGCAGCCAGGGCAAAAAGGTGAAAGGTGAATGATGGCGTTCCAGTCGTGTGGTCCAGGCACTGTGTCAGCTCCTCAGGGAGGTGCACTCTCTTGGCTCTCAGCGTGTCTGAATTTCCACACGCTGCCCAGCTGGGGCCTGAGCTCAGTCATCACTGCTGGGCCCCACACAGGTCATCAGGACCAGGCCACTTAGGACGCTCACAAATGTGACAAGTATTTATCTTCAGAAACATCGTTACTATCCAGACATACGAATTTACCATTTGTCTTTTTCAACTGAGGTTTTATATTATTTGCGTATAAAGTTGTTGATAACACCATGAAATTTACAATGAGGGCTAGAAGTAATTCTTATATTATGAATCAAAATACTTACTACACAGTAAATCTGACCTCTTGCTTCCAACTCACATTCTTATATTGTGGAGCACATGACTGCGTTTATTCTACTACTGTGCATCATGCGACTGCTCTTAAATTATACTTAAAGGCGCCGGAGACATTGATGTATCTCAGACATGGGGTCCAATCACAGAGCGGCCTTCGCAGATGCAAAAACTAAACCTTAGTCATCCTGATTGAGTTTTCCCAAGTTTAATTTAGGTCCCCAAGCTCAGGGAAGGGAACTTCCCTGTGTTACTTCCTTCCCCGTTGCGCAAGCCACGCTTGCTGCGTGGCCTGTGAGCATTTGAAATGCAGAGGACAGGAGCTTTCCTGGCATGCCTGCGGCTGCCTTTTAATGAATGAGTGGCAGGAGAAAAATTGAACACTTGAAGTCACCAAACTTGAAATTTTGGAAATTGCTGCATGTTCTCCTCCTGACCTTCCCCAGCAAGGTGCTGGCAGGGAAGGCTCCAGGACAGGCGTGGAGAGGAGCCAAACCAAAGCACACAGTTTGTGCAGCACCACGTCAAGGCAGGAGGCCCAGGGATGTGCATCTGCTGCTGCGGAGCTGACCCCAGAAGGCCAGACACCTGCGCAGAGAGGAGATCGCAGGCTGAGGCTTGGGGTCTCCGCATTTGCCAGTGGCATCCCCTGAACCAAAGACAGATACCTCGTGGAAGGCTGGGTCATGTTCAAAAAAAAAACCACACGTACCACTCTTAATCAATACAGGTGGTCGTTTAGTGTGGCTCAAGTACCTGACAAAGAGATGTCGTTATTAGTCTAGAATATTTCATGAACTGATAGTAAGACAGGAGCTAAAACATCAGATGTCGCACGTCTGCAGCAATCTGTCTTGAATATGACTAAGACGGAAAATTCTAGCACCTGATATTCCTAGTTTATACTTCTCCTCACGTCGATATATAATATTATTTGTGTTAAAATGCAACTCAGTGTTTAGAAACAAGCATATCTACAGAAACTAAATTTATTGTCAAAATAATGGCCAATTATTCTCAAAGTTTTTTTTAATCTTCCTATTAAAAATTAGAAATGGGGATAATCAAAATTTGTTGATATATATTACAGATTCATATCACTGTATAGCAATTTGAGTTTCAGCCTCGCTTGCAATGATCATACACATACTGAAACATTTGAAATTCACTGGGTTTGGTACTTATTTCTAAATGGAGTCTTGCGTACGCCTCCGAGGCCCAAAGGAGACAGAAAGGGGGTGATTCCTCGGAAGGACTCCTTTAGGCACCTGTTTTGTGATCCCTCTGAATTTATTTCTGAAATTTAATGGCTTTTGTTTATGTTTAGTCTTCAGTGCAATTTTTAATTACTTTTTTGTTGAACATAGAGTTCTGACGAAAGGTGTGACCTGTAATTTAGCTTTAGAGTCTTTACACACTCAACAAACACCCACGGGTTAGGTGGCAGGTACTGATATTACATTTAGATCCTCCCCGATCTAGGACACACTGAGTCAGATCATTTAATTTGAAACTTTAAAATTAAAATCTTCAAATGGCAGCCTTTCTTTTTTATAGAAAATTATTGGATTCTCTCTGGCTTGTTGTGCATACTCCCTATTCAGATTTTCTTCCATTTCATACACCTTTTCCCCACCGGTGCAACTGCCGCGCTGTGCCGTGAATGATGGGCTGTCTTCACGGGAGCTTGTTCTGGGACTGCAGTCGGGCTGGCGTCCTGATGTACGCACGCCTCATTTGGATTCTGCCAGCAGCCTAGGGCTGTATTATTCATGCCTTGACAGAGAGCACTCACTAAAAGCTTTGGAACAGAGCCAGGTACTGGCTGAGAGATAGTGGAGCATTGCAACTTGCAATTGAGAGGAGCATCTATAATCTTAAAAAAAAAAAAGAAGAAGAAGAAGGAACAGAGAGGAAGACAGAGAAATAGGAATTCCTGTATCTCCCTGTACCAGTTTGACCCAGATAGAAATTTCATTTGCATTAAAATAAAATATCCTAAAAATAATTGCATTTTTTCTAGCCAGGCTTGAAAGTTTAACACAATTTTCCACGTTTAATTGCAAAGCTGATTTTAATTAGTAAGACCCTGCATGTGAAAAATGAAGATCCACTTGGGTGCGTGGAATGCATTGCAGTGTCTGCTGAATGCTCTAATTAACGTATGGCTGCTATACAACAGGGCGCACTGTGGGATGTTTATGAAAATTCTGTGCACGCAGCCACCAAGCCAGCGTATCTGCGCTTAACCCCATGAATCCACGAGGATAAATAGCTCCCCCTCATTCTTTATGAGACATCATTGTGCATGCCATCACCCCATCCGTAAGCTTTATGCGTGCCTGTCCTTTTTCCTGTTTGTCCCTGATATTATAAATCAGAAGATGGGGCACACATATTCTAACATTAATTTATAGCATGGCACAGTTGCACATGGAGCAAACATTCTGAGACCCAGGGACTTACTTGGGTGGAGAGTCAAAGCAGGTGACCCCAGGCTGGGCTTTGCTCTGAGACCTTCCCCTGATATGTGTGCAAACACACAAAATTCAAGCCTCACCTTTTGGACTGGAGTGACAGTTAACCTTTATTGTCACAATAAGTCCTCTATTAAAAAAAAGATTCCTGGCCATTATCCTAAGAAAACAATTTGCTGGCTGCCTGACTATAGTATGCCTGCCCAGCAGACACATCTCTGCACATGGCCTTTTTTGTCCTTTATTTTGCAATACAGTGTGATTAATTAGCAATTGTAATCCTGTTCTGATTTCTCAGTTAATGATTAAATATTTATAAAATTGGCTTTGGAACATCAACAGAATATATACCAGAAATCCAGCTCTTGTCTGAGCTTTACCCACCGAAAAGCCCACAGTTCAGTTCTTCCTCCCACCATCTGTGTTGAGATTACAGCGAATACGTGGCAGCGTCTTTTAGCTCTCCATGCGCTGAGAGATGAAGTCCTGATGTGGCAATAAAGACTCGCAGGCAGGATGCCAGGGGAGGTGACCCAGCTGTGCAATTAAGAGCAACAGCACAGTTCACCTGCAGGTTCCTGGCTGCATGACCCTGAGCCAGTTCTGTGGGGTGCGTGCATGGAGTCCCCGCTGCCGGCAGGACCGGCATTCCCGCTGGCACTGTGGGGCTGTACGTCAGCTGCTCCCTCAGCAGTTGCGCCCCACTTGCTAGAGAAGCGAGGGTGGTGGGCAGCACGGGGGCGCAGGCTGAGCGCAAGGGAACCCTCTGGTCCCTATGACTTAAGCTGGCTCAGGTGACAGCAAGCACCTGGAATCCGCAACCACAGCTCACACTGTTTGGAGAAAGCAGCATTCTGGGCAGCAGCGTGATCTGGTTCTTAGAATCTCCGCTTGGAGATAGGCGTGTGTTGTTATTATCACCACCATTAAGTGCATTCATGCTGTGAGGAGAGGGAGGCACAGGCCAGAGCCCCTGCTGAGCACTGAGCTGGGTCGGTGGTGGCTGCTTCTGTCTGCTCTGACCTGCTCCCGGTATTAGACCCAAAATAGGATTGAAAAGCTACATTTCCACATACTCTTCCTGCCAAAATTACTGAAAGATTTAGAGGAAAGAAACACTAACTACCTCAGTCATAATTTTGCCTCAATTCAGTAAGATCGTAGTGTTTTCATGTGCAGGTTTCTGTGTAACTAAGGACGGTGCCAGCTACACTAAAAAGAAGCCCCAACTCGAAGTGGCCTGGACCACGCAGAGGCAGCATCTCACCCACTCCGAGAATGCGCAGGTGGGTGGGGGGCCTGCGAGTCTCTGTTCCTCGGCGTCCCTACCTGATCATGGAGAAGTCTGTGGCCACTCTGGGCCTGACAACTGCCCCCCTGTGCAGAGCAGGCTGGGGGGTCCTTTCTAGAAGCTCTTTCAGAAGAGTGAGGAGGACCTTTTTGAGAACCACCACTGACTCCCCTCAGATCTCTAGGGCTCCAGCAGGATTCCAGTTCCACAACCATTCCCAAGTGTCCCTGACAAGCAGGAGTGAAGATCTGGAGCTGGGAGGCTGGGTCACCTTCCCTAGCCAGGATTCTCAAAGTGGGGTCCCCTAATCGAGAATACCAGAGTCACCTGGGAACTTGTAAGAAGCCAACCCAGCCCTGCCCAGGCCTGCGGAAGCTGAGGGGGCCCGGCAGGCCGTTCGGCTGCCCCAAGAGTGGGCACTGGGGCAGGAGCAGGAGCGTCCTCAGGTGGTGGGAGGGGAATTCGCTCTGGGCAGCAGCTGACAGACAAAGCCAACAGCGCGCATGAATCTGAAACCCAAACAAGCTCAGTTCCACGCAGACCTCAGCTCTGCCGAGGCCATGGCCATGCATTCCCGCAGCTCTGCCGAGGGGTGGGCTTGCCCTCGCCATCACCCCGACCTGGGTCTCCTTCTGCTGCCTTGCTGTGGGAAAAGCAAAGCCAGCAGCCTGGGGGATGATTTTATTCAGGGCCAGAAACACTTTCCCTCTCACTCTGCTCACACTGTGGTTTCCCTAACCACAGTCGAGGAAGTGTTCAGGATACTGCAGCCCGCTCTTTCTGTGGCAGGCACTGTGGGCAAGACCAGAGACCGGCAGCTGCTCTAGGCTCTGCCTGGCCTGCACCTGGGGTCCCCCAGGGCTTCTGGGAGGTCTGGGCTGTGGAGGCGTGGCCCAGAGGCTCTGGGCTGGTCACAGCCACCCGCACAGTGGGCGTGTCTCTGCGGGCCACTGGGGGCTGAGGGTGAAAGGCACTATGGTCATCGCCGTGTGTGTTCTGGATGTGTTCAGGGCAAAGCCCTTCGGGGCTCTTGTTTCTGCGTATTCAGAAAGGCCCATTCTGGGCCTTCTGGGCCTCTGTGAACCTCCACAGCTCCTGTATCGTCAAGGTAAATGCACCTTCCCTTTCCTGCCCAGGGAGACTGGGCCCCACCTGTACAATTCTACAGGTTTTAGAAGATCCGCTGGCTGTAATTCAGTAGCCACTCTGCAAGACTGTGAATATTATCTAATGCTATATTTGACATCGCCAGAGATGTGCTTCACGTACAAGTAGATGCATTTCCTGAAACTCTGGGGAGGAGACAGTAGGGGAAAGTGAACATCTTGGAAGAAATTCTCTCCATAAATAATGCATCATGTCTCAGCACTGCCGATCACTCCGCCGTGCCCTGCACCAACCAGATGGGCTGCTCTGCCTGCGCGGCGCAGCTCCCCTGAGGGGGGCGGGAGACCAGAGGGAAGTGGAAGCCTGATGCCTGCATTTGCCCGCAGGACAGCGGAGAGCAGAGAGCACCAGAGCCCTGGTGACCTCGTCCCTGCCAGGCACAGGGACTGAGTGACAGGGCAGTGGCCGGGCCAGGCCCCCTGCCCCCCTCCTCACCTTCTGGTGAGGACAGAGCAGCGGGCGGGCAGGGACAGTAGGAGAGTTCCCTGGCCAGGCCTTCCCCTGCCCTTCAGGAGACAGTCCCAGCACAGCCGGCCATCCTCCCTCTCCATGCGCCAGGCTGCCCGCTGTGGAGAAGCCCTGCAAGGCATAGTCCGCTCCCGCCACCCGGGATGACCTGCTCTCCCTCCAGCTCCAGGCAGATTATTAAAATGAGGGGCACCTGCTTTGAGTGACTAATGAGCTGAACTTTCCCCGAGGCGAGTATGGTTTTGGCAGAGAAGCTCCTTAAGTTTACCCAGATGGAGTTCTAATAAATAACAAAGATGAGGAGGGGCTGGGGTGATGATCCAGGCAGGGGGGGTCCTGGGTCTGGGCCAGCGGGGCCCCCTCCAGGCGGGCGTCCACCGGGACCAGAGCCCCACCCCGCATAGCCTCCTGGCCCTGGCCAGACCACGGCTTTTCAGTCCTTGAAACACTTTAGGGCCTGAAAAGTTAAAAATGAATTTGCCTTTTAAATTTTCTTCCCTGATTCTCGCAGAGGATATTATGGGCCAGAGAAGCCAAAAGAAATACATGGGCTCAAATACGACTTAAGATTCAAGTTGGGGAAATGCTTATTTTCCTAAATTAGGACTAAAAATGAAATTATGAAAGAAAGAATAATGAAAATGGAGACACCTTTTGTTAGTATCTGTGATGTTAGCATCGGTGTGCTCCGCTAGGCACAGTGTGACATCTGGCTGGTCATCGTAACCACTGATAGATTTTTTTTCTTTGATTTTTGAGACCCCTTTTTTGCTTTTCGGAATTAGTCTCATATGATAGAAGTAATTTTGCATTTTTTTTTTGCTTAACATTATAACACGAGCCTTTTTCTGTGTCATTAAATATTTTCAGTTTCCGTGGCTAACTTCCATCCCATGGTTGTAATTTATGTATTATTGTTCAGAATTATTTGTCTTTTAACTCTTCCATGTTATGAATAATGTGGGGAAAGCATTTTTGCTGATAATTTTCTGAGGCTTTCGACTTTTCCTTGGGGTGCGAGGCGTGAGGCGGGGGGGCCTCTTTCCAGCAGGACCCTCCTGTTGCTGCCCCCCAACAAGATGGGAGGACGCCCCGTTACCCTGTTGTTGATCATATGAAATATAATTATTTTTAAAATATTTGTGACTCAAGAAAAGAATTGTCTTATTTTTAAAAGGATACTTTTTAAAGAATCGACCACTATATTTAGCATAGCCTTTGCCAGAAACTTCTGGAAGAAGGGCTGGCTAGCAGGTTAAGGGATGACTTTTTCATTTTTGAAAATGATCTCACTTGCTGAGTGTTTGCAGGAGCGTCCTCCCTCCCAGACTGGCCCAAGAAACAACTTTTTCCCCATAGAGTGAAGGGATAGGCCACTGGGCAGCAGAAAGATGATGCTTCCTGCCAGGTAGAAAATGGAAAGCTCCATCTCACTCCTGCGGTCAGCAGCAGAGCCCTGCGTTCCAAGTGCAGGAGTGCACATGGGAGCTGAAGGGCCAGCTCAGTGCAGGCCCCGAGCACGTCATGAAGGGGACAGTTTCTGTGCCTCCCTGGGATGTCCACGCACGTAGCTGTCCTCAGACTGGGCTCAGGAGTCAGGGTCCTCAGGCAGCGGCTCCCATGTGCCCAGCAGTGCTGCTCCCTGAGCCCCTTGTCTACTGCCCCAGACGGGGCCACCGAAAGTAAACACTCAGCCCTGGTCACCTTTGAACCTCACGGCCAGCCCAGCGCTGGTCCGACCCAGCCAGCAGGGCCCACATGCAATACTCTGGCACCTCAGCTTGTGGCGCGTCCTCAC
Source organism: Avahi laniger (assembly GCA_963575035.1). Classification (NCBI taxonomy): domain Eukaryota; kingdom Metazoa; phylum Chordata; class Mammalia; order Primates; family Indriidae; genus Avahi; species Avahi laniger. The sequence continues at coordinate 10,826 of CAUYSK010005928.1, read as the reverse complement.
GGTTTAACCTCACGACGATGGTGGAGCCTTCTTCCTGGTCACTAGCTATAATCCCTTTAGACAGCAAGATGAGCCCCCTAATTCTGGCAGGGTCCCATGCGTGGGGGAGGGACATGGGGCAGGGTGGCCTGATGCCTCTCGCCCCACCTCTGCAGCATGGCCCTCTGGGTGCCTGGAGGTCCCTTCAACCTGGGCAAAACCTGCCCTGGATGCCTGGCCCTGGATAAGCTCTGGGGGGCTCCTTCTCATGGCCCATTCACGGAGGGTTGGGGAGGTCCCTCTCTCAGCGTGACGAGCACTGTCCCTGACCAGGTGTTCAGCTGATTTAATTTCCTGGGAGCTGGTGGTCCCTGAGATCCCACAGTTGTGTCTGTCCTCACTGAGTGCACAGGCCACCTTCCCCACACCCCGTTTGTGCGATTTCACGTGCCCAGGGCTGTCAGGGCTCCTTGCCTGTGACCCTGTGCTCCTTGAGAGCAGGGCCCTTGTCCTGGTCACCTCAGCCAGGCCTCCAGGAAGCCATTCACACAGCAGACACCTGTTCAGGAACGTCCAGTGACAGGTGAACTGAGAGACTATAGAGTAGAGGACCCTGAGGATCAATCTTTATCTCTGAAAACCTGAAAATTGCTAGTTTTCAAGTCCTTAATGTGGGCTTTCTTAAAATATCACCTAAAAATGTATAATAATGCAAAATAAATCTAGTTACGATTTTTTAATTAGAAAATCTTACCCTTGTTTTATTCTGTAGCCTAAAAAATCAGTAAATAAACAATTTATTATACTCTGGAAACATTTTCTTAGAGCAATTTTGCCGTTATAGGCATACCTCATTTTATTGTGCTTTGCATTTTTTACAAATTGAAAATTCGTGGCAACCCTGCCTTTAGTGAGTTTACCAGTGCAATTTTACCAACAGCACGTGCTCCCTTTGTGTGTCTGTGTCACGTTTGATAATTCTCACAATGGTTCAAGCTTTTTCATTGTTGTTATATCTTGTGTTGATCTGTGATCAGTCGTCTTCGGCATCACCGTTGCACTTGTTTGTGGGCAGCACGAGCTGCACCCACATAAGTTGACAGCCTTCATCAGTGAGGGTGTGTTCTGACCCCACCGACCAGCCGCACCCCCCTTCTCTCTCCCCTGCTTTGGGCCTCCCTATTTATTCCCTGAGATGCAGCAGTGCTAAAATTAGGCACATCAATAACCCTTCAGTGACCTCCAAGTGTTCATGCGCAAGGAAGAGTCTCACATCTGTCACTTTAAATCAAAAGCTAGAAAAGGTTAAACCTAGTGAGGAAGGTATGCCGAAAGCCCAGACGGGACAGAAGCCAGGTCTGTAGCACCAAACATTTAGCCACACTGTGGATGCAAAGGACACACTCTTGGAGGAGATTACAGTGCTGCTCCCATGAACACATGAGTGGTTGGAAAGCACAACAGCCTAAGTGCTGATGCGGAGAAAGTGCGAGTGGTCTGGACAGAAGATCAAACCAGCATAGCATTCCCTTAAGCCAAAGCCTAGTCCAGAGCAAGACGCTGACTCTCTTCAATTCTGCGAAGGCTGAGGGAGGCGAGGGAGCTGCCAAGAAAGGTCTGACACTAGCAGGGGTTGGTTCACAAGGTTTGAGGAAAGAGGCCGTCTCCATAACAGAAACCGCACGGTGCAGCAGCAGGTGCTGATGCAGAAGCTGCAGCAAGTTGCCCAGAAGATCCAGCCAAGACCGCTGTCGAAGGTGGCTGCACTAACAACAGATTTTCCGTGCAGACGAAACAGCCTTCTACTGGACAAGGATGCCGTCTAGGACTGTCACAGCCAGAGAGAAGTCAGTGCCTGGCTTCAGAGCTTCACAGGACAGTCTAACTCTCTTGTTAGGGGCTGATGCAGCTGGTGACTTTATGTTGAAGCCACTGCTCATGTACGATTCCAAAAATCCTAGGGCCCTTAAAAATTATGCTAAATCTATTCTGCCTGTGCTCTGTAAATGAAACAACAAAGCCTGGATGACAGCACATCTGTTCACAGCACGGTTAGCTGAATATTATAAGTTCATTGTTGAGACCTACTATTCAGAAAAAAAGATTCTTTTCAGAATATTACTGCTCGCTGACAGTGCACCTGTCACCCCAGAGCTCTAGTGAAGATGTACAAGGAGACTGGTGTTGTTTTCATGCTGCTAACAGAGCACTCGTTCTGCAGCCCATGGGTCAAGGTCTTATTAGTTAAGAAATGCATCTCATAAAGCCACAGCTGCCATCCATAGTGACTCCTCTGACGGATCTGGGCCAAGTCAATGGACAGCCTTCTGGGAAGGACTCACCCTTCTAGATGCCACTAAGAACACTCATGACTCATGGGAGGGGATCAGAGTACCAACATTAACAGGAGTCTGGAAGAAGTTAATTTCACCCCTCATGATGACTTTGAGGGGTTCAAGACTTCAGAGGAGGAAGTCACTGCAGATGTGGTGGAAACAGGAAGAGAACTGGAGTTAGACGTGGAGCCTGAAGACAGAGTTGGCTTGCTGCAGTCTCGTGACAGAACTTTTGCAGATGAGGAGTTGGTTCTCATGCATGCGCAGAGAAAGTGGTGTCTTGGCATGGGATCTGCTTCTCGCAAAGATGCTGTGAACATTGTTGGAATGACAACAAAGGATTTAGAATGTTCCATCAACTTAGCTGATGAAGCAGCTGCAGAGTTTGAGAGGATTGAGTCCAACTTTGAAAGAGGTTGTATAGTGAGTAAAATGCTATCAAACGTCACACACTACAGGGAAACCTTTTGTGAAAGGGAGAGTCCACTGATGCAGCAGATGCTACCACTGTCTTATTTCCAGAAATTGCCACAGCCACCAAACCTTCAGCGACCACCACCCTGCTCAGTGAGCACCACCAACATCAAGGCGGGGTCCTCCACCAGCAAGAGGATTGTCTCTTGCTGAAGGTTCATTTGATCATTAGCATTTTTAGCAGAAAAGTATTTTTTAATTGAGGTTGTACAGTGTTTTTAGGCAAAATGTTATTGCATACTTCACAGACTCCAGTGTAGCATAAGCATAATTTTTATATGCACTGGGAAACCAAAAGCTTCATGTGACTTGTTTTATTATGATATCTGCTTCACAGTGTGGTCTGGAACCAAACCCACTATATCTCCGACGTATGCCTGTGCTCAGGTTTTAGTTTTGGATCATTGTATGAAGTGCCTTTCGATTTTAAAATCATAGAAATTCAGGCTTTGAATGGCCATTAGGTATTTCGCGACAGGAACCTGCGAGTCCTTTCATTTGTCCTCTAGTCGGGCACTTTTGCAGGTTTACTGACAGCCTGTTACTGCTGCTGCCAAGAACTCAACCTGACAGAATGGCAGGACGGACAGACGGCAGATGGAAATTATCACGAACTGCTCTGGCCAGGTAGACAATACGATGCTGCAGGCTGCTGCAAAGATGTTCGGTCACACGAATTATTGAGTGCGAACTGCATGTACAGCTCCGTTAGAAACAAGATTTAGGGTCAAGGAGATGGCTCTTTGCCCTGAAAGAATGTGCGATATCACGTGCGCAATATGTGACAGACACAGGTGCACACCTGCATACAGAGGAGCAGTGACACGCGAGAGAGGGGCATGTCCGGGGAGGTAGGCAGAAAATTCCTGGGAGAAGCCTCGGAGACATGAACACCCAGGAGGAGATTCTCGAGCTTCAGCAAGATTTTCCCACAAGACTTCTGCTGCTATGATCCGAAACACTTAGCAGGCAACCAACACTGGAGTCTGAGATGGCAAAAGATTGTTGGCAGTATCATTTTTATTTTCTTCCATGGCACCTAATGTGTTATACTAAGCATGTTGACCTTGATTTAAGAAATAGCTTGGACATAAATGTTCCCACTTTGACATTTTGTAAGATGATAATAAGAAGACTTTCATTTAGTCCCAGCTCTGGCTTTGACTAGCTGCAGGACCTGGTTCGTGGTGCTTTCATGTATATAAATTACAGATGAACACTGCAGGCCTCCCAGGCTCTGTCTGCTTCCTGCATTCAATTGCTGCAGGGTCCTTCACACAAGGAGTCATCACAACCTTCCCTTCTGCAGAGCAGGCGCAGCGCTGTTCGTCTGCCCCAGCCCTCGTAAGTCAGGGGCTTCGATGCTGTCCCTGTCACTGCACAGTTTCTGCCCATGTGTCAGACTCTCTTCCCAACAGCTTGCATCAACTCCCCTGAAGGTGGATACATGCTCGAGGCTCCCTCACTTTTGGTGTTGTACGATGCAGCTCACAGAAGCATCCTTGAAATGCTTGCTGGAAACTTCGCTACCTGGGAAGTAAAGGATGCTGAGTAGGGCAAACGACTGGGAAAACATGAGAACGATTTCCACGTGCATGCACGCCATGGTAGACGTGTGTTCCGTAACAAGGCAGCATGGCTTTTTCTCGGAGGCATCTTCTGGGCGCCCATCCTAGGACCCATGGCCCACCCCATGTGCCGCCGTCTGCGCAGAGCAGCACCTGCCATGCCAGGGGGGAGCCGCCCCCGAAAGGAGCTCGCAGCCTCTGCAGAAGCATGAGTGTGGCAAAACGCCCTGAGAGCTGTGAAGGAGCTTTGTGTGAGAGCAGCGGGGCAGAGCAGAGCAGAGGCTCCATCCTCCCAGGTGCCAGCGTCTGTCTTCTCAAGGGACAGTCTCCAGCTGACCTTTGCAGGAGAGCAGCACTGGCAGGAGGAGGTGTGACGGGTGCTGGTGGGGGAGAAGCTGTGGTACGGCTCGGAGGATGAGAAGCTCCCTGCGTGCACCGTGCATGACCTGGCCCGCCCAGCGCAGTCCGTGTCACTGTAGTGGACAGATCGGACCCTGCTCGCCACGAGGCTGATGATCAGACGCCATCAGTGCCTAAACACAGAGATCTCTGGAGAGGAGACCAGCCCCGGGACCGAAGCCGCCCCACAGAGGAGGCATCTCAAAGCAGATGCAAAGTGTAAATGGGAGTCGGCTGGCCTGGGGTGCGAGAGGGTCGGTGGAGGACCCAGCGAGAGAGAAAGGAAAGCAGTGGCCACCGCCCTGCTTCAGCTGGGAGAGGAGGGAGTGGCAGGGAGGGAGAGCCCCGTGGTGGGAAGTCATCTCGGTCAAGCCCAGGAATTAGGGCAGCAGGTGCGAGGGTGAGAGTGTGGGTGTGGCTAGATGCCTCAGGGCTCTGCTTGGTCCTCTCAGGAAGACAGAGAGAGAAGGAGAGGACAAGGCTGGAGATCGTTGACCTGGGGAACCATGACGCGTTAGCAAGACGACTGTCCGCTGTGGTGGCTGCATCAGAGGAGGGTGGAGTGAGCGCCAAGCTGCTGCAGAGCGACCCGGGGCAAAGGCCCAGCCTGACAGAGGCAGCGCAGAAGGGGTGGGGAGGAGCAAGAGACTGGGGGGCATGTAGGCGTTGCACCCATGGGACACGGACGCTGCCTGTCCCTGGCTAGAGCAGGGTCCGGTCCTGACTCTGTGGTAACTGATTACTGTTCTCAGACACACAACTCAGTACAAGGCAGGGGATTGGAGGCCGTAGAACATGTTTAATATGATTTTATTGTGCCACATTTTCACACTCTTCGAATCCTTTGTGGAAAGAGGCGGGCTGTCCAAATACTCACAGCCCACGGGTGCTCTTACGTAAGCATGTGAGAATGAAGCTCGGTGCGGGTGATGACGCGCTGGGGTCTGCGCGGCAGGAGTTCCTGAGCTGGGTGTGCAGCTCATCCTTCTCGTGCAAATCCTGTCTGCTTTTCTTGGTACCTGCATCTAGTTTGTCTAAGTCCAACCACGTTAGTATTATTCATTTCAGTAACTGGGGCATGAAACCCAGATGCACCCGGTGGAGGTAAGGTGCCACCGTGCCGTGGCCTCTCTCACCTGGAACACCACAGTGAGTGCCTTGCTGCTGAGACAGGACAAGGTCGTGGAGCAGCCACCCTCTGAAGAACTGCCATTCCACCGCCCGCAGTTTCCACCATGTCCCTGTCTGCTGCTAGACACCTGAGGTCAAGTGCTCCTTCTTGCTTATCTTTCCAATTTATAAAATACGATGACTTCCAAAGCGCACGGGCATTTTTCAGGCAGAGCAGCATACACGGTGGTGAGTTTCCCACTGGATTTGAGCAGCATATGCTCCACAGCTTCAGCATTCGGCCAGAACAATCGCCTGGCCCTGGGGACAGCCCAGGCAAGGTGCCAGCAGGAGGTTGCAGCCAGCGTGCACAGACCAGGGATCGCGGGTTCCCCTGCAGTGGACCATGTTTGCACACGCAGAGCCTGGTCACGTCACGTGGAAGGACTGGGAATAGTAGCGAAACTGATAGGTGGTTCTTGGCCAGGTGGTGAGAAATTGTTTGTATATGAGAGTCATTTTAGGATGAACAAAATTACCGTGGGCTGCAGATCTTCGCCTAGAGGTTGTCCCTTCCTGCAGGTGCTGGGACTGGAGCCAGAGCACACAGAGCACACATCACCCCTCAGTGAGGCCTGGGCCCCACCAGTGGCCCATCTGCTTCTGAGACCAGCAGTAGGAGACCAGGATGGTGGACCAGGAGCCACCTCTTCTCCCTCCAGACCCAGCCTTCAGAGGCTGGGAAAGGGCAAGGTCCAGGCAGCCAAGTTTAGTCCTTCTCAAAGGAGGCCGATGTTCACTCTGGGCCGTCTCATGAGGCAGGCGGACACAGGAAGCCAAGAGCACACTGTTTTGAAAGGACACCTAAGCACCCCACTGTATTACAGTATCTAGCCTTTTTGTGTCAGAGATTTAACCATAAGATGCTATGACACCTATCAACCGTTCATGTCTTCATATGTCATGTTGGCATCTCCCAAACACTGAGATGCTAACATCCCCAAAGGAGCCCAAGCACTGCCCTGGTCCTCATTCATCTCTGTTTAGTGCCTGATGTATAATTTATGAGACTGACCTACTTCCAAACAGAGCATGTGAGGAGCCCCACTGCAGCAGGAACTGTTAAAGGAAAGCCACCCAATCCTAGAGCACAGAGGCTTTGACAACCACGAGAGCTGGTGAAACCCCACCCCTCACAGCCCCGTGAAACTGTCCAGGGAATAAGGAGCTCGAGTAGGTACGGAGGCTGAGCAGGGCTTCTCCGACCAAGGATGGCAGGTCCTGGAGCCCTCCTGGCTCCCACAGGGACCCTGAGGTGCCTCGTCACTGCCCCACGATTCCAGAAGATGAAGATGAAGACCCTCCTGGGAGCCTGGTAGCCCTTCCTTTGAAGGATGGACGACCGGGGACCTCAGTGGGAAAGCCCCCCACATGGCAGACAAAGAGGCTTAAAATCCAACGGTTCTCCCCAGACCATTGTCCTCTTCCCAAGTGAAATATCTAAGAACCTTTGCATTTTGAATGACTAAGACTTATCTATCTACGTATGATGGGGAAGGGGTAGGCAGTTCCTAAGAAAATTGATAGGAAAAAATTCTTATCTACTTAGTATTATTAAATATGGAAACAGATAAAATGGTTTTAGGTACTGTGGTAGCAGCATCATTTAAATTCAACCAACTGATGAGTTAAAATCCAATAATTGTATTTTCAAGCTGAGAAAGCACCTACCCAGATTTGACAGACAATAGCTACTTCCTCTTCCTCAGCAAATTTTTTTTGGACAGACAGAAGGAAAACGATATTGTATTTCTCTAAAACAAAAGAAAATTCTACAGCTCAGATCCCATTCAGGAGTGCGGATCTGACTGCATTTCAAGAGGCTCTGTCAGAGCATGTCCCCTTCCCACAGGTGTTGAGGGGAGAAACCCCAGGTGCAGGAGTAGATTTCTGCTGCCTTGTCGGACAGCGCCCACCCGGGACCCACAGCAGATGAGCTGGACCCTTTTCAGAAAATCATCTCATGCTCACCTTTAATGAGTGATGTGCTCCTTAAAACAAAATAAATCAATGAAAGTCATGCTGAGGACATATGTGTGCCACGTCTACACTATAAGACAATCTTTCTCCAGCCTTCCCCAGGGACTGAGGGCTTCTCAGGAATCTACAGATAAAGAAGTAACTTTCTGTAGATAAAGATAACTTTCTGTAGAAGTAACTTTATCTACTTTCTGTAGATAAAGTTACTTCTTTATCTGTAGATTCCTGAGAATCTGTATCTCAGAAGTTGGTGCCAAGGAGGCAGACAGGGCTGCCCACTGCTCTGCATCTGTGATTCATAGGTAGGTAGGTAGACAGAGCTAGATGACAGGTGATAGGTAGATGATACAGGTGGGTAGATGATAGAGGTAGGTAGGTAAATGATAGATGGAGTTAGATAAATGCTGGAGAGTAGACACAGGGCAGATGATGGAGACACACCAGCACCTTACACCCACCGGCGCACCCAGGGCACCATGCTCGCGCTGTGGACAGCAGCAGCCCCCTGTGCCATCCACGCTGCCACACCCACTCTGACTGGAAATGCCAGTGGGCACAGCCACGGCTGCAGCCACATGGGCATCCTCATGGCCCGAGGGCCCCCTCCCCGCTCACACACACAGTCCTGAGACAGATGAGACAGAGGCGCCGAGCTCAGGGAGCCCAGAGGAACTGCCAAAGGAGGACGGGCGCACAGTGAGGTCCTGAACTGTCCTCAACGCACCTTTCCCGTAAGAGTCTACTCCACTTCCAGTCGAAACAAACAGGGAATTCTCTGTTGCTTTTCAGTAGCTTACTGTGTAAAAAGGACAATTGCCTGTTCAAAACTAGCGTTTCCTGCCACAAGAAAGTCTTACATCCTGTCAGTTGAGTTTAGGAACAAGAGAAAGTCGTGCTGTGAATAACGAAGTCTATGGCCTTGAGTGCAGCGTCCCGAGACAGGCCAGGAAGAGCCGTGACATTAAGGCCACGGATACACGGCCTGTTGTGTTTCCCCGTGTGGTGTACATAGAGCAGGGGCATCACCATGAAGAGACCCGCGTGCGCTTTCCTGAAACAGGTATTCCCAACAGCTGTTTGAAAGCGAGTGGATAGAGTCAGAGTCGCTGTGTCCAGCCGAGATGTCACCTGAGCACAGGTGGGGAGCCATGGCGCACAGGGTTTTGCTCCAGCAAAACCGGTGGACACAGCAGCTTGTAACTCATCATCACCACAGAATTGAGAGCAAGGAAATGACGCGGGAAAAACATCTCTTAATCCTCTCTGTGACGACCAGATGTTAAGGCTCCATATTCGGGGGCTGACCCCCACGAAGCCATTGAGCAGCTCTGGGAGTCTGTGTGGAGTGGGAGCTCCCATGAGCTTGTGGCAGCTACTAGGGACATGCACTGAGGAGCTCGCCGTTCTGTAGAGGCTCGCTCTGCCCAGCGAGCATGCAGGGAGCGTGCTTGTGTGTGTGTGATTTGTTATGTGTAACACATTCATGCATGATCATAGCATGATCTAATTCTCTGAGCTGGGAACGCTCAGCTGTGTCTCCCCATCACCAAGCTGGGAGTGTAAACACCACAGTCCTTCCACTGACTGGATTTTACATATTTCATGTTGAATAATTGCTTACCGACCATATCAAGACATCTCTGTCCTGGGATGTCTAAGGAAGGGAAATCCAGTGTGCATTTGAATGTTGACAGGGAATCTTCGGCCTTTTGTTTTTCTGTATTTTCTTATAATTTTCCCTGGGGCAAACGTGCAGCTGTCAGAGTCGCACATTCCTGGGTAGCGTGTTTCTCAGTTCTTCATATGAAGCTAACTGCTGTGACCCACGGCAGCAGAAGGAAAAGAGAACTGTGACAGTGTCACTCAGGTACTAATTAAAGTACCTGTGAGAGGGTAAAGTGGAGCAGTCGTTCGTAAGGCTGTCCCCACAGTGACCGTCACGGACACCGGGGCACACCAGACAAAGTTTCTTCATGTCTACTAAACACAGGCTGGATGGTCTGTGCCACCACTGATGTTAAATGTGACCCAGCACCTGTCCGACCAAGAGTGTTAGTGGCGACTTGCACGTGTTCAGAGCCGATGGCTCCCTGCACAGGTGGGCTTTGTCTCCAGCAGTGGTCCCTCTGCACATGTCCCTTCCATCCTGGCCCTCTCCTCCCTCGGTGGCAGCGGGCCGGCAGGTTTGGGAGCAGAGTACACTCCACAAGACCTGCTTTGCAGTTACTGAGATCTCATCCCCTATTTAAATTAAAATTGGATAAAATGAAAATGTCAAATAAAAGACCATTAAAGATAGCATGGAAACTGGCATTGAGAGCATGGAATTCATGATGTTTTAAATATGCATGTTCACGAGGGAGAACCTGGCAAGTCCGCAATTCTCTAGAATAACCTGATGCAAAACACTAAGACTTGTTTAAACCAAGTTAACCACAAAAGGGTCGTAAAAGCTGCGACAACTGAAAGGTATTTCGGAGTGTCCAGATGAGCACGGTAACACGTGTGGAGTGGCAGAGCCTGGGGCACTTGCAGATGATCCAGTGCAGTTTTTCCATGTGTGACTTTAAGTAACTTAAATGAGGTTAAAACACCAAAAACCCAGATTTTTCATTTCCAGTCCAACATTGACTTGCTTTTTCCCTCTACTTAAAGTGACTTGGACTTTATTCTCTGTCACTGGGCACTGGTAAAGTGCACGGAGCCCAAGGATAATTTTTGTGAGAAAAAGATCGCTTCTGGCTTTCGTGCCTCGTATCTGCATTAAGAATCATTGTGTGGGCCGGGTGTGGTGGCTCACGCCTGTAATCCTAGCACTGTGGGAGGCCGAGGCGGGCGGATTGTTTGAGCTCAGGAGTTCGAGACCAGCCTGAGCAAGAGCAAGACCCCGTCTCTACCAAAAATAGAAAGAAATTAATTG